>JASBNA010000055.1:0-302846 GCA_038087015.1 Cerrena zonata | reverse complement strand
ACTGCAAAGATCATTTCCAGATTAAAATCAGTTGATAATTAGTCTTACAAAAGTGAAGAGAGCTCTTTTAGTGTTCTGTTAATCGACAAATGCCTAGAAACCAAGTTTGTATTCTATCCATTAGGTCTCAGCAGCAGACGTTGACTGGTTTAATAGGGTTCAGCTTTTTTAGTTAAAGCCCGGATACCAGCACTGTTTAGTTCTGTTTATTTACCAAGCCTTTGATCACAAATACGAATTATCATTGAATAATATAAAATAACTGGGTTTGGGGCCAGCTTCTGAATTACGGACGGTCCAACGCTCTAATAATAGATACAGATATCTGAATGGTGCTAATCACCACTGCCCACCTCCCCCCTCCTTCAATAAATCAAAACGGATATGTGCTTGACATGATCGGTTTTACTAAGGTCAGTTTTCGCATTCTTTCGAGGCGTGAGATGTGATGATGGATTCGGATAAGCTTTCATTAAGCGATGTGAGTAGAAGCCTATGGTCGCCTTGATTTCCTGTGTTGTTCCTCCTTGGTTTTTCTTTTGATGTTTTTCTTTTGAGTCTTTCATCTTCTTGTCACTCTTTTTTGTAAGTTTTCTAGATACACCCTTGCGTTCTTCCATACCTTTGAACAAAACAAACAATACGCTTTCTTTTCTGCACTTGTAGGACAAAACAAAACCCAAGTACGAACCCAATTTAGTGAGCGGTTATTCTTAACTTAACCTCTGAATAAATCAAGTACGAGATTTAGTCCAGGTAATCGATCGAGTGGAGAATGGCTAAAAATGGGGAAGTAAAAGTTATTCCTTATTCCGAAATAGATATTGCTGCTTTGGGAAACCCAGACACCGACCGGTACATTGCCGTAACGCTGCCGCCCCATGCAATGCTGCAATGCACGATCTAGATGGGTTATTGTCAGTCAGGCGTGTGAACGATGGGATGACCTGATAATCTGACACTTTTCTGTGTCGTCATTGTCGGTGCGTCCGGAAAATTGGCGTTGGGGATAATAATAGGTAATCAATTCTTCTGTTTTGGGTATAATACTAAGTTTTCAATATTTTTATGAACCCTTGTAATCTAGGTTTTAGAACAATATAGTTTGGAAAAACCCGGTTTATGGACGTTCCCGGTATAGCCTGTCCATTATTCATTCCAGGTTCTATTATTTGGACATATTCACATAGGCGTTACTCCCAGAGCTTTGTTCAACGTCGTTGACGGTTCTTTTGTTGACTAAATCCGATGGAGATATCGAAATGTCCGGCCCCGATTTTGTTGTTTCAAGCAGGAGGTAAGGATGTTTTTCTTCAACGTGTTTATTTTCTGCACCGAAAAGGCTCCCATTAGAGCATAACTCCTGCTGGCTAAGTAAACCTGCTGATCCAAACTAAATGTACACCAAAAGCAAAAGATACACCAAAAGTAGACACTTAGATGCCCCTCAACCCTAATCGGGACATATGTGCAGGCGGGAAGGATCTACAGAAACGCACAGAATGCATGCACAAACGCGGAAAGAACAAATACATCTTTTGACAAGTTTAACTCATAAAACCAAGTACAGCAAAGTCAACCACGTACAGAAAAGTAAACCAAATACAGAAAAGTAAGCCAAGTACAGAAAGCCCACCCTAATGCAAAAGCATAAGATAAAAGTGTAAGGCAAAACGGGGGGCTGTTTTTGTAATGTTTTTTGTATCTCATAGTTAGTATTGCCTTTACTGTAACCAAGCTAAACCAAGTCAGCTTGAATATACCCAATAGCTTTACGTATTAAACTTTGCGAAAAAAAAAACAAAAGAAACAGACAAAGTAAAAGTCCAGCCCATTCTAACGAAGAACTCAAAATATATTTCCGAAACTTCGTAAACTGATTTAGTTTAGTTAGCCAACCGTTTAAGCAAGTGAGAGCTAGAACCGACTCAACAATCATGCCAGAAGTAAGCCAACAAAGGTTGAATACAAACGGAGTGGGAAACTGGGCTGTCTCTCTCTAGTAACTTCCCCAATACCATTTCTTTTTGGTTAGCTGTCTGATTTACTAAAAGTGTTTTTTTTTTTCTTTTTTTTTTTTTTTTTTTGTATGTATTTTGTTTTGCTGCGTTTCGGATTTCTAGACTTTACTGACAATTTCTGTTTTTCCAACTGCTCTCTTTTTATTTTCCAACTTATAAGGTTGAGAATAACTCACTCTACACCTATGCTGGTCTACTAATTGCTTTTTAAAGAGTGCCTAACATTAGAGAAAAAAAAATAAAATAAAATATATGCACCTAAAAAAATATCGTACATATGTAAGTATAGAAAGTTGATCAATACAACTGTTCTACTTACATTTTCATTAGCATTACCTGCTTACTGACACTCATTGATTGCGCAGCATGTTGAGATATTCCTTTGAGAAGAATTGGGATATAAATACTCTTTGAAATTCTTCCGTTTCTAATTAGAAAAAGGTTTTTCCCCATCTTTAAATCAAATATGTTTATTATACCTGAATTCAATACTGGAAACCATAACGTCCAAACTTATAAAGGGACAGTGGAAGACCTCAACGATGCCTTGCTTGTATTAGAAGGAACAAGGTTAGGCATATTACCTAACATTAAAAGAAGATTAAATACCATGGAAAGAAAATATATAAATGCTAATAGTGTATTTGCTTGGAATGAAACCGAATGTGGGATGAAAGATGGACCGATGGGAAGAATTGGTCGGCTTCTAAAGTAAGCGGACCATTCTTAACTTATAGAGAATTAGATAATAATAAAAATTTTAAAATTAATGGATTAATTAAACAAAGTTTTTCATTAATAACAAAACAAAATCAAAAATTACATTTGATTAGTTATGTTTCTTCTGATCCAAAGGTTGCTAAAGGTACTACCCCAACCAACGACTCTAAATTAAATAAATTAAGTTTGGACTCAAATATTTATCAAGACCGTTTAATCAATTATGATCGGGAAAAAAATTTGATCAAAAAATCCGAATCAGTTCCCAACTCAAGAACTTCTTCTATCGATTATGATCAATCAATCATCCGTCCTTCGCTGGCTAGATTGAAAATAAGTGATATCATTAATAAAGATGATACTTATTGTATTCCAAGTGCTAAAATTTTCAATCCAAATCTTAATAATTCAATTCCTTCAATGCCAATACCGACTGAGCAAAAGTCAAACAAAAAATTGAAATTGACTTCTCCTTCTATCATCCATCAATCCATTTCCAAAACAAAATCTCCAATCCAATCCCAACCTCACTATCAACTTTACCCTTTCACTCTTGCTGGTCCAAAAGGTATCTTGGGCCTTTCGGGTTATAACTCTCATTATTCTTCAAATAATAATATCACTTCCTCCCCAACATCTATCGAGTCCCATGGAGTCCCAAACTACAAGCTACTTCCCAAGCTACTCCCCAACCAACACCGACTCTAATTATACAAACACGTACAATTCAAACGACTCTAAAGCATTAAATGTTTTGAATAAAGTCTTTCTGGTGAAATAATTTTTCTTCTTCTTCTAATTCGGGTCGGTTGGGTTTCTTTCAGTTCTATATTCTTACTTGTTTTACTACTACTTTCAATGTCTTCACGCTATAATGTTTTCTATTATGTATCTTTATATTATATTATTCATATATATTATTAATATATTGCCAAATTAATAAAAATTAATAAAAATTGCAGCAAAAAACAACCTCCGTACATCCGGCAATTTTTTTCACTAAATTCGGGTTTATAAAAGTGTCAGCCCTGCAGTGCAAATCAACAGACAAAAAATGTAAGATCACCGAATGTATATTCTCCCCCGGCTAAGATTCGGACCCTCAACGGGAAGCAACAGACGAGGCATCCTACCTTCCGACCGATAATCAAGTAGTCAGGTACCATTTTTTTGTCAATCGAGTGATTGTCTTACTATTTTCTGCTATTGTTAACGCTAAAGCTAAAATGTCTGGAAAGGACAAAAAAAAAAAAGCAGGAGACAAAACAACAACTGTTGAATTAAACAATAGTCTTATTGTTCGGCTTTGTATTGCTATGGACAAGCTCACGTTTCGAGAACAAAGCCAGAGAACTGGGAAGCAAGGCTAGCAAATCCAAGTAAGAAAATGTTGATCGGTACAAGTTTAATAATGAACTGATCATCAACTCACATACAACAAAGAGTATAACCATGAGAAAAGGGTTAAAGCTAACGACAAATGCAACTGAACGGATCTGCTTGGCTGTAAAAAAAACAAAAGAATATAGAGTATTTTAGTGATGTCATCCTTGAAACAGCAAGCAGCACGAACTAAATGGATGCAAAAAAAGATCACTAATGTTTATTTCTTTTTTCAATTATTATGAATACCCTTTATTTGATCAAAAATAACGGTTATGAACTGATTACAATCGAAGACTCAACTAAAAAATAATTAAACTATAAAGAAGTCTATATATTAAGTCCATGGATATTATGTTAGGTCATAATGTTAGGTCATAAACTTTGTTTTAGTGTTTTAAACGTAAATGTGAACTAGATAACGTAGTCTTGGAGTTACTCACCAGAGATGCAATTACGATAAGAATATTCCTATAGTATCTTGTTAGGCTTCCATGCATTTCTTTCTTTACTTTTGGCGACCCAAGGCACGAAACTTTGACAACTCCTAGTTGATTCAGCCACCAACGCAATTCAGCCTGGTGTACCATGGTGCCCTCATGTCTCAAATGCTTAAAAAATATCTTGCAACTGAATTCCGTGGTCAGGGTAAAGACGTTGCAACAACTTGTCTAGTCACTAGTTACTAATTACTAGTTAAATTTTTCACTTTTTTCTCCCAGGCGTACTTAAATGACTTGACAAGTCCGGCCGTGAAAACGCCTTTTAGTGTTTGACAGACTGCAGGGTAGGCCACCGTATATTTTACGGTATTGATTAAAGTTTTGCGAAAGTATTCATCGTTTGCAATTGACTTTACATAAATTCCAGGCTTCACAGAATCGTAAGATTGTTGGTGTAACACCCTTTGGGCTTCGGAATCCCTTTTCAATTCAGCGGAATATTTTTTCTCGTAGCTTTGGTATAATTTTTTCCGAAATTGCAATGGTAGTTGACTGATGATATCATTTTCTTGTCAGACGTCAATTGTAGTTTAAAACCTCGTATTTCATCGTCTAGATCTTGTGTCTGTTGGGTTTCAGACAAAACCCTAATGACTCCTTGATCAACAAAATATTGTGTTATGGGTTCATACAATGTTTGAAAATTCTTATATTGTTTACTCACAATATTCTTTACTTTATTTGGATTTTCACCTCCGATTAACATACGAATATCCCCCATATAGGAAAGTTGAGCTATTCTTTCATATAGTTTCACTTCATTGATCCGGTCTTCCTTCATCATCAATAGTGCAACTCCAAATGCGCTTTTCAAATTATACTGATTCAATTTTTGAATCTTTTGTTCTTCTCCTTCTTCTTTCAAATATTTAACCGGTTTTTGTAATCTACCAGCTAAATATAATGAACTCCATTCACTTAGATCGGTTAAGGCATCCTTCCTTGATATAACCCCATACTTGATCATATTCTCTTGTTGATCGTGATCTCTCATCGATACATACGGATTGAAATATACCCCGGCTCCATATTCTCCTATTTTACTTATGGAATTGATCCCAAACATCTTTAAAAAAGAATAATGCTCCGCAAATTGCCTCAAGTTGCTAGTGTGGAATCGCTTGGGTTCCCTCACAATATGTATCATATCAATCTGGGGCTTCTTCTTAATATCGTACCCACTTTGTTCAAAAACCCCCAGCCCGTACCCAAAGGAAAACTCGATTGGCGATTTGAAGTTATCTATTAGTTGCTCGAGTCTATCTTCGTTATTCGTATGCATATACTGATTCGTCATCTCTTCTCTGCCAATCTTTATATCTTCCTTCACTCCTTGATACCCTTGAGCAACTACCGTCCTATAATATTCATCTCGGTATGCTCCTGTTCCAATCCGTCTGCTGGATAAGTGCCTTCTCCAGCAACCCAACTGCCGTCTTATCAAACCATTAACCATTTGGCTACCACAATTGTTCATTCTTATATTCTTCTTTTGTACTTGACTGTCCCTACTATTTATTCGTAAGAAACAGCTTCTCATCGGCCGAAATTCTCCTCTTCTATAGCCTGTGTATTCTCTATCTTTCCGGCCTGTTCGCGGACACTCACTCGTCTGTAATAAAGTGTTTCTAATGACTTCTTCAAGCTTTACCTCTCATCCAATCCATACCTGCTTATTCAGTGAAAAATTCGGGAGAAATCTCCACTGATGCCCACCCGTACACCATCACAATAACCAAATCTCCGGAACCGCACTAAAAAAAAAAAAAAAAAAAAAAAAATTGGAAATTTGAAAATTTATGAATCATAGTTTTTGTTACAAAAATTGGTCAAAGTATATCTACTTACTGTGAAACATAAACTTGCACGCTGTGGTATAAGTTAAAGACACTGGGTCACTTACAAACACACTACTTGAAATGTCCTCTCAAACTTATAGATCAACTCGTTCCAGTAAGGAGCAATCATTATCATTTGAAGATGTCGTAATGACTGGATTAGCCAAAGACGGTGGTTTATTCATCCCATCGGTTATCCCTAAATTACCAGCTGACTTTGTCAGTGAATGGAGAAACTTGCCATTCCAAGAATTGGCTTTCAACATCATGAGATTATACGTGAAAGAACTGGAAATTCCTAATGATGATTTGAAAAAATTGATTCACAGTTCATACTCCACCTTCAGATCCGATGAAGTTACCCCATCGATAACCCTTGACGAAGAAAAAGGTTTACACTTATTGGAGTTGTTCCATGGTCCAACCTATGCTTTCAAAGATGTTGCCTTACAATTTGTTGGTAACTTATTCGAATACTTTTTAACCAAACGTAATGCCAATGTTTCCAAAGCTGAAGATAGAGAAACCATCACCGTTGTTGGTGCTACTTCTGGTGATACTGGTTCTGCTGCCATCTATGGTTTAAGAGGTAAAAAGGATGTTTCTGTTTTCATCTTATATCCAACTGGCCGTATTTCTCCAATTCAAGAAGAACAAATGGCTACCGTTGAAGATCCTAACGTTCATACTTTATCTGTTAAAGGTACTTTTGATGACTGTCAAGATTATGTTAAACAAATCTTCGGTGATGTTGAATTCAACAATAAATACCATGTGGGTGCTGTTAATTCTATCAACTGGGCTCGTATTTTAGCTCAAATGACTTACTATTTTTATTCTTACTTCCAATTATTAAATAAATTAGGTGATAAAGCTGATGCTTCCAAAATTAGATTTGTGGTCCCATCCGGTAACTTTGGTGATATCTTAGCTGGTTACTACGCTAAAGAAATGGGTTTACCTGCTGATAAATTGGTTATCGCTACTAATGAAAATGATATCTTGGATAGATTTTTGAAATCTGGTCGTTATGAAAAAACCGCTGATCCTTCTAAACCCGCTGAAGTTAAAGCTACTTACTCTCCTGCTATGGATATTTTAATTTCTTCTAACTTTGAAAGATTATTGTGGTACTTAATCAGAGACAACCTCACTCAAAATAATGATGAAGCCGCTGGTGATATCTTAAACCAATGGATGAACCAATTGAAATCAGAAGGCTCCGTTGTTGCTCCAGAATCAGTCGTCAAAGCTGCCAGTGCCACCTTCTCATCTCAACGTGTTACTGACGAAGAAACTTCTGCAACTATTAAGAAAATCTATCACAGCCATCCTCGTAAGTACGTTTTGGATCCTCACACCGCCGTTGGGGTTTTCACCTCTTACAAATTCATTGCTGATGATGAAGCCGCCGGTAACAAAAATGTTAACTATATCTCATTATCTACCGCTCACCCTGCTAAATTCTCTGAAGTAGTCAACAAGGCTTTAGATGGTGTCGATGGTTACTCTTTTGAGAAGGATGTCTTACCAGCTGAATTAAAGGCCCTCTCTGAAAAAGAAAAGAGATTATTATTGGTTGAAGATCCATCTTTGGAAAAAATCAAATCCATTATCATTGAAGAGTTAGCTAAGGAAGCCAAATAAGCTACATTTTGATGGTAAAACATTAAATAAAAAAGGAGAAAAAAGTGTATATTATACATAGTAATTAATCGTCATAATCATTCGTTTCAAAAAGCATTTTTCTTGCTGCTTATCTTATCTTGTAAGTTCTTCAGATCCTGCAGTTGTTTCAATTGAACTTGACCTTCTTTGATTTCAACTTCGTAGCCTACTTCTTTCAAAGCTTGATCATCATATGTCTTCTTAGCTTCTAAATCTGCAACAAATTTTTGATTAGCTTGATTACCTGCTAACAAAAACTTCAAACAAACGATGGATCTCTCTTTGATAAAAGGGTCATTGTCGTCAATCATGCAATTTGATAATACTAGTTCGAGTCCATGCAATTCTCTTATTTTGTCTTGAGTTTCGACAGAATCGTGAGTCAAATAAGCTAGGATTTCAATTATTAAGGATTTCACTTGTGGAAACAGCTTTTTACTGTTGACATCATTCACCGATTTCGGTTCACTACCCTTTTTGAGAGTCTTTCTTTCAACATTTTCGTGAACCACTCTTAATAAATTTATTAGTTCTTCAAGACCATTGTAGTGATTTAAAAAGCCCTTGGTTGCATTGAACTTACACAAATCAGATATAATATCGAGAAGACCAATAGTGATGGAGTGATTAAAGTTCAATTCAGTTTCATCCCATTCACTACTACGTAATATTTCTGATGAATTTGCGGAGAAGATTTTAAAGCAGTCCCAAACCCATGATAAAATTGCAGTTAGCTGATAGTTATCCCATGAACCAACACTTGTAATCACCAATTGATTAATCTTCACGATTTGAACCATATCCTTAGAGGCAACTTTTTGCGAAATCCACTTGTTGTAGCTTTCATGACTGACTACCTTAGAGATTAAGGAAAGTAAAGTGTGGGTGGTCTGGCCTTCATCATTTAATATATATTTTCCCGATTCTTGAAGGAGAAATTCACGCAAATAATCAAATTTTTCAAAAGTCAAAAAGTCATAGACTACTTCTTGAAGGCAGAAGACGTTATTAAGGAAGAACAAGAAGGGTAATTTCAAGTTTTCATGTTGGTTTATAATGCGGATCAGAAAACCATCAAAACTAGTTCTAATCAAGTCTAGCAAATGTTCACCACCCGTACTCAATGTTTGGGTCATATTTGCTAAAGTCTGAAGATAAACTTCCAATGTCTTTAAATAGAAAGGATCGTCTTTTGTAGCTTTTTGGTTGAAATGTTGGACGCTGAGCAAGAATAATGGTAAATCAATGGCATCAGGTTTTATAACAACAATATTTCTAGTAAGCATTAAGGCTCCTCTAAACAAACGAATGTACAAACAACGAATGGTTTCACTTTCAATATCTAGATTAAAGGATTCCGTAATTATATCGACCACTAGTTCAATTAGTTCAGGCTGTGAACTTATCTCTTGTCTGAAGTCTGGATCCTGACTGGATTGAGATACTATGGAGCTTAAATGATGAAGTTGATTGAGAAATTCATTGGCACTGGATGAAGACTCAACTAGTAGTCTCTTGGTTATAGAGATACATTCTAATGTCTCTTGCTGACTCATCTTCGTGGTTTCTAAAGAAGCCGATTAGGTGATACAGCTTTAACCAAAAGAAGATGGTATAAGCTCATCTCATCAAATCAACAACACCCGTACACCTATTATATAAGAAGGGTAACAAATCAGATGGCCTTTGATTTGGCTGCAATTGTAATTACAAATACAAATATATTTAAAATCAGTCTAATATTTATTTTAAAACTGTGAATAAAAGAACTTGAGAATGGGAAAGAAAAATTAAAAAATCATTATATAAAGTTTCATAGATGTCATAAAATCAATTTTAAAAAGCAGTATTCAAAGGAGACAAGACTGGTTTACCTTTGTAAAATTGAACAGTCTTAGCAGCTCTGTCAGCAACACCTTCTGGAGTGAATTCGACCCATTTGTAGATATCAGGGGCTTTACCGGAAGCACCAAAGTGATCTAAACCAAATTGTTCATGAGAGTATTTAGACCAACCGAATCTTGATAAGACTTCAACGGATAAGATTGGAACACCATCAGGTAAGACAGATAATCTGTACGATTGTGGTTGTTTATCAAAAGTATGGAAGTCTGGTAAAGAAACCAAACCGGCTTTAATACCGGCTTTTTCTAAATGAGCAATAGCATCACGAGAAATTGAAACTTCTGAACCAGAGGAAACAATGATAACATCTGGTTTATCTTGTTTAATTAAAGTGTATCCACCTTTAGAGGCATTTTCAATAGAAGACCCTTCCAAGTGAGGGACACCTTGTCTGGTTAAAGCGATAACATGAGGAGTTGAAGTTGATTCAATAGCACTTTGATAAGCAGCAGGAAACTTCGTTACCGTCAGCAGGTCTCCAAACAGATAAGTTTGGAATGGCTCTCAAGTGAGCCAAAGTTTCAATTGGTTGATGGGTTGGACCATCTTCACCCAAACCAATAGAATCATGGGTAGCAACCCAAGTGACGGGTAATTGGGATAAAGCCGACAATCTGACTGCACCAGAAGCATAAGAAACAAAGTTTAAAAAGGTACCACCATAGTTTTTGTAGTTGGCACCAAAGGCAGCAATACCATTCATGATTGCACCCATACCATGTTCTCTAACACCGTATCTGATGTAACGACCACTGAATTTACCCAAACCGTTTGCAGGAGGTTGAATTCAGCTTGATCGGCACCTTTAGTTAAATTAGAGCCGGTCAAATCAGCAGAGCCACCAATAAGTTCTGGTAAAACTGGTAACAAGTTAGAAAGAACAGTTTCAGACAACTTACGAGTAGCAGCAGCTTTATCAGAGGGCTTGTACGATGGCAAAGCATCTTTCCATCCATCAGGTAACTTACCACTTAAACGACGTTGTAATTCCTTACCTTCTTTTGGATATTTCTCAACATAAGAAGCCAAAGTCTTATTCCATTCGGTTTCGATCTTTTGATTTTCTTTAACGTGTTCATGGAAATAATCTTTAACTTCGTTAGGGACAGCAAAGTGTTCATCTGGGTTAAAACCAAATTTTTCCTTCAATTGTCTAACGTCATCAGATTTCAAAGCAGCACCATGAACACCGTGGGTACCTTGTTGTAAGGAACCAAACCCAATGGTGGTGGTCAATCTAATCAAGGTTGGTTTATCTGGAATAGCTTTGGCTTCGTCAACAGCCTTAGAAACAGCATCCAAGTCGGTATCACCATGGGCAATTTCAATAGTGTGCCAGCCATAGGCTTTATAACGAGCAACGACATCTTCGGTGAAAGCAACGTTAGTATCACCATCAATGGAAATTCTGTTATCATCCCAAAAGGCAATCAAGTTATTTAATTGCAAGTGACCAGCCAAAGAAGAGGCTTCGGAGGAAATACCTTCCATTAAACAACCATCACCCAAGAAGACATAGACAAAAGAATCAGAAAGGGTAAAATCAGGCTTGTTATAAGTTGCAGCAAATTGTTTTTGAGCAATAGCCAAACCCACAGCATTAGAAATACCTTGACCCAAAGGACCAGTGGTAACTTCAACCCCTGGAACATCATGGGCTTCTGGGTGACCAGGAGTCTTTGAACCCAATTGTCTAAATTGTTTCAAATCCTGAATAGACAAGTCATATCCGTACAAGAATAATAAAGAATATAACAAGGCACAACCATGACCATTAGATAAGATAAAACGGTCTCTATTAATCCAATCAGTATTTTTTGGATTAAAACGCATTCTCTTCCAAACTGCATGAGCAGCTGGAGCTAATCCTAATGGTGCACCTGGGTGACCAGATTGAGCAGCGTCAACTTGGTCAACAGACAATAAACGGATAGTACTGATGGCTAATTGGTCAAGATCTTTAGACATAATGATGATATTCTATAATGAAAAAAAATTCTATAGAATCTAACCCAAACTGAAAAATTAACTTAAGAAATCCCCTTCTTATATATCGACTAACTTTGCATAATTCGAATCATGATTGCTATCCAAGGGATGTTTGCCATTTAAGCTCAGCACAATCGTTTAAAGCTTAAATCGGGGTTCATTTCGACCTTTTGGTCTTATCCACAGTCTGTCTGACTCCTCGTCCTGTTACTACACTCCCAACCTCTACGCTGCTTCTCTACTCTACAATCCTCTTGACCATCCCAGGACTGCCCACGGGCTGAAGTCCCCGGGATCCCTTCCTCTGGGAAGGTTGCAATAGCGTATTATAGTTGCGGTCAATTGACCATGAATAAGTACTGCACAATTCTTTTTTTTTTCACCCTTTTTTTTTTCTGTTTGTTAGTACTTTTTGCTACAATTCGCAAGTATTGTTATTTGCGGCATAAGATGTCTTAGAACTGTGTAATGGATGTTAAACTAAAGGAGTAATATCGAGTTTTGTATGGGTTTGCAATATTTTGACAATTAGCTGTAATCATTGTACACCGTTTGGTTCAAGTAAAGATCGCAAGCATGGGGGTTTTGTAAGCAATATTTAGGAACCAAGGGCAGAGCATCGTACCCTAAAGCAACCAACCATTCTCTAAAATTGAAGATACGTTGGGAAAGCCAGTTTGTTCTGTAGTTACCGTTGGAGTCCCGGTTACCACTCCAAACGCTTTCAGCTAGCGCAGCCAAACGGGGCCAAAGTTTTTGGGTTAACACGGTATTGTCTACTTGTTCAGACCAGAGGGCAGCTTCAGCACCCAAGATGTGTTTTTGTTCCGAGTCAGTGAGGTTTGTAGTGAAATCAAAGTCATAGATTCTCTGCCAGGTTTTGTAAGGATTACACCAAGAACCTCCATTACCGGTATTGAACTCATCGTTTTGTGGGGAATCGAGGTATCTTGGATCATTAGTTACGAATCCACCGTAACCACAATCCAAGTATAAGTAGTTATTCAGAGATACAACCACGTCGAATCCTTTAGAAGTGAGTTTTTTGATATTATTTGATCCTCTTAAGTAATCGGACCAACTTTGTAAAATGACATCTTGTGGAATGGTGAAAGCGGCCTCAGGGGGTAGTCAAGATATCCTCCCACATCATTAGTCTACGATTGGGGATTTTTCGAAATATTGGAATAGAATGATCAATCCAGTATTGACTTAAGTCCCTGATAGGTTCTTGACAGGTTTGCCTTGATCCAATCAACAAATAATTGAGAGTAGTTGTAACAATTTGCTTGTAGTTCATCGGCACCAACATGAAAAACGTAGTCTTGGAAAAGACCACTCACTTCGTTATAGATTTTCTCAACCATCAGATAAGTTTCATTATTTAGAATATCTAATTGTGAAGCCGGTGGTTCTACTGCCGTATGGAGACTATAATCGTCGTTCGACCACCAGCTATGTTGACAGGCCAAAACGTCTTCATTGACGTTGATGTACCCAGCTCTTGAATGGCCTGGCATATCAATTTCAGGAATCACTCTGATTCCTCGTTCATAAGCATAGTTGATAATATCTTCGACATCATTTTTGGAGTACTGTTCTCTTTCCAGATAAGCGCCTTCGATCATTCCTGGAATTGATTCTAATTGCAATGGCCACAGTTGAGTATCGGTGATGTGCCAATGTAACACATTTAGCTTTACCAAAGACATGATATCGATTTGTTCTTTGATTTTCTTAACAGAAAGGAAATTACGAGCAGAATCAAGCATAACTCCCCGATGAGGGTAGTTTGGATGATCTTCGATTCTAACTGAACCTTCAATGAAGAACTGACCCTTTTCATAAACCACCAATTGTTGCAAAGTTTTCAATGCTTGTATTGACCCCCAAGTAGATACAGAATCGATATTGATTGCGTTATTGTCAATTATTAAGTTGTAACTTTCATCGGCACCTAATTGTAAAGGAATTGAGCTATTCTCAATGGTAATGGTGATCGAATCAATAGCACCGTTCTCCCCTTTTAACCGTGCCTGTTGGAAACGGCTGGTAGCTAGAGATTGGTTTTTCAATAGCTTGAGGATAGTATTTTGTTTCCAAAACACTATTTAATACTCTATTCAAGTTTTTCTCAACCAATTCGTTATCAATGTTTAACTGCAAATTTGCACAGGGGTTGAAAACTATTGCATTTTCATTCAACCATTCAATAGACTGAGGTTGGGGTAATGGGTTTACCTTAACAGCACCCACGGTAGCAAGTACCGTTAATAGAGCGAGTTTCATTATTACTTTCAAGTAAACTCAGTAATTGAGTGGAATTTCCCGAATATTTATAAGACTCGACTCATACTCGAGCGGCTTCAGCTATTGTCAAGCAGTGGGCTTAAGGTTTCATCTTCAATAGATAAAGAATAATGGAACTGGGTTACATTATAATGGTAACGATCAACAATCTCTCTACCTTTTTTGGACCCGTGCACCAGGGTATTTATTACTCTTATAGAGGTTATCCGCATAGTCATCCCATTAAGTAATAGGCAAATGGAAGTATTATGGTTAGATTAGAGGAGTTGCCTAATGATATACTCGAGTTGATATTGCAGCGGCTTACCCAAGTGGAGCTTATACGGCTTAATCAAGTTAACCGGGATTTTTATCAAATTTTTACGCCATATCTTTATAAACAAATCTATGTAACCGAGACGAAGGGGAAGTGTTGTAAATGGAGTGTTATTCAGTACGATTTAGGGACTGGTGGACTTCACCGGTTTGAACGGAGTCTTGGTGATAATCGAGCTTTGGGGAAGTATGTGAAGAAATTAGTCAGTGATGATATCAAATTTATATTATTTAAATTGAATAATTGGCAAAATAGATACGGATTCAAATTACGGTATTTCAAGTTTGGTAGAGTTCCCTATAATCATTTCCATACCGGGTATGATGATATTTTGAAACTTTATACTAAGAATAAGTGGCTACGCAACGTACAGGTTAGTAGGATTGAAGATTTAGCCAAACTTGCCAGTGACCATATAACAGAATTAGAACTTGTTATAGTTGATTTCAAACACCATTTTTTCCCCCGATTCCAACGGTTGGTTCAAGTTGCAGAACGGCTCGAGAAATTGGAGATAAACTCCAAGCAAAACGCCGGATTAATGATCTTGAAACAATTTGAAAGCTATGGGATCCGGTTCCCCAATTTGAAACAGCTCACGTTTAACCATTGCCATGGCGCCATGAATGATATGGAGTACGATATGCGATACGAAATTCGTTTGGACAGTTGCAAATTAAACAAGCTCTTCAGTGAGAACTTGGATACTTTGAAAATAGCTTGTGGGTGTATGCATGGATCCAAGTATAAACTAGAGGAAATCCACGAGTATACCCACTCCCAGTGCCAGTGTGTGGGCGCTGTACTCGAGCAAATAGCATGGTTCCCCATCAAAACCCTTGAAATCAGTAGATTAGGGTCAAGTATTATGAAAAACGCTTTTGGTATAATTGAATGGAAAACCCAGGTTGCAAAATACTTACCCCGGGTTGCAATCTCCAAATTGACCCTTGACTCCAATTGCCAATTATACCCCCCGCAACTATTTGACCAGTGTGTTTTGGGAGTGCAGCAAATGAAAAGATGCAATGATCGTTTAATCAAAACCATCAACCAGCGGGAACTAACCCACTTATCAATTCCCGACTATTACGAAAGCATGTTGATCTGGATGCAACCGGAAATCGACATCAAAGATGATTCCATCCTTCGGTTTCTCCAAACAAATGAAAAAATCCAGTACTACCTAAACCCACTCTTGGAAAAACACTTTGTCGAATACAAAAATGACTTGATTGGCTGTGTACTACAACTACTCAAAAACAAACACCAGCCAAACCAAAGCGTTCCTTCGGGCCTGAGTTCCATCACCGAACCCTCGGCCACCAACCCTAAACCAAACCACGAATTCGAGTCCCGCCAGGTCTCCAGCGGCCTGGTTCCTCCCTTGCACCCTCCAGCCAGCCTACACGATATCTTCCGCCACGACACTTACAAGAACCTAGTCAATTATCAATTTTGTGAAAACCTCATGGCCAGCCGAAAATGGGTCATCGAGGGCACCGGAACCCAGGTCAAGATCTCTCCTTCCTGCCACTCCTCCCACTCCTCCCACTCCAGCACTTTGGAAATCGCCTGCCACTGCGACGGCCTGGAGTTCGACCGGGTGGTGGCCTTTTTGCAGCATATGCTGCACCCCTTCTCCGGCAACAAGGTGGTCCTCAACAACTTAAACCGGTACACCACAAAAAAATAATACCCACCCGTACCCCCGCTACACCCGTACCCCCGCTTATCCTCGGTTCCGATTGCAAAAAAATAGGAGAAAATCCCTTTTAACCGCCGAAAAAGAAAAGCAGCCTCCGGCGCCCGTGCACCAGCCTCCCCCAGCCGATTGATCAAAGTCAGCAGCAGACTGAAATCGACAATAGAAAAGGGGCAGTTTTGATAGAGGTTCATAACGTCACTATCGCAACCAAAGCTTTGCTCTCATTAGATAACTTTATATAGCTTATATACCTTATTATCACAATACTACCGTGAAATTCTCCAGTAGAGTAAGGACATTAAGATTTGACAAAAGAAAGGTTTCAAATTTTGGTCTTTTTTTTTTTTTTGTTTTGTTAGGAAAACTTTCACCAGGTGATCCTGCATCAGGGCCTCTTTTCACTCTTTTGACGTAAAATTGGTATTATCTTTAATTAAAACTTGATTGAAAGTACTTCTTTTATATTGATGACTTAGATATATGGAGACGGCCATGTTTATGAGAGATTTGGCTGCTTCAGGTTGTGATTCTAAGATGGGTGTTAGTGGAACCGAACCTAGATCTCAGGATATTTGTTATCTGGTGCTGCCGCTGATGGTGCTGCCGCTGATGGTGCTGCTGCTGATGATGCTGGACTCAAATATCAAGAGAAGTGCTATTGCTGGAGGGAGTGATACTTCTTCGTCGTGCCATTCGATGTCGCGTCCTTCCAGTCCATCCGAGTCGATTAGCCCAAGTCTGCCGGTGACTCCTGCTAGTAGTTGTGGAACCGGCAGTCCTCGAGCCAGCTGTATAGCCAGCTGTTTGCCAGATAGCGGAGAAGCTAAAGTGTTGCCTCCAATCAGCTCTCCCCAGGATGAGTACTTGCAGTTTTTGGAGCCAAACCCGGTGTATCCTCCGGAGTATGATAGTTTACCGCCAGGAGGATGTCCCAAGTATCAAGTATTATCCAAGTTACCAAATGATTGTAATATCCCTAATGTTGAACAGGAACAACTCCCCCAGTATGACCCTTCGGTGTATAAGATCGGGGTGGTTAGTCGGAAGATTGAATGGTTGACGCCATACGAAGCGGCGCCATCTCGTCTGTGGAAATACTTGATTATGGAACTAAACTCAACTCAACTTAACTTTTATCAAATCCCCACCAATTTGGAAAATCACATCTTGGCCTTCAGACCAACTCCGCTTAATAATGAACGTAACTTCAACAAATCCGAATCAGTAGAAGTGGATAAGTATAACTCGTATCTTACTTCCGATGACGATTTGCAATTTTTGAAATTCTGCCAGCGCCTAGGTCTATTAAACTGCCCAGTGACTAGTTTGAATCATAATCAGGCATACGATGATGAGTTCTATCATTCGTTGGTTAATAACAATAACCCAACCCCAATCACTTCAAAATCTCATCATCGGTATATCAAACAAAATAAGCATAATCATAAGAAATTATTAAGATCCTACTCTTTACAACATTCCAGAATCGGTTTGGCTACCGATTACAAGAAAAGAGCCAATGTTCTAAGACTTCGGATAGAAAGTGAACAAGTACTTTTGAATTTTTCCACTACAAGAGATTTAATTTACTGGAATATG
Organism: Cerrena zonata; assembly: GCA_038087015.1. NCBI lineage: Eukaryota > Fungi > Basidiomycota > Agaricomycetes > Polyporales > Cerrenaceae > Cerrena > Cerrena zonata. The sequence goes on along the minus strand of JASBNA010000055.1, from coordinate 284,886 downwards.
GCTCTAAATACCGGTAAAGACATTTCTCTTGATCTTAATGATCGTGAGGCTCCAAGATACCGTACTGTTCCTCGTCGTAGAAGATCAAATCATCATCCATCTTCTTCTCAAGAAATTTCTTTTTATCGAGAAGCTTTCGGTACCTCAAATAGTTCGTTTGTTAACTTAACCAATGACTTTATTTCTCGTTCAAGAGCCCAATCCGATCCTTATAGATACAATGAATCAAATAAATTGAAAAATAAATTATCAAAATTGAAAACTAAATTAAACTCTTCTTCAAGAAGTAATTCAAATATAAATTTTTCTAATGTCAAATTCATGACTGACATTACAATACAGCAATATCAAAATAACAATACAAACCATTTGGAAATTCAAAATCAAATTGAAATCGAAAGGAAAAGAGCCGCTACTTTACCAACAACCCCAAGCTTCTCGATCACCGGGTATAATAGTGATGGAGAGGATAACGATGATAATGACAATGATGACGATGAACAAAATGATCCTAACGAATCAACAAGAACCTCTCACGATGATGACGAAGACGATATCCAAAACTTGAGCGATCTTCATCGCTCCGATGATGAAGATGATGACGAGGATGAAGAAGTGGAAATTGATGTCGATGACGATATCGATAACTTGGTCCCCATTGCTTCTCATCGTCGTTATATCTCCCGTTGTTCATACTCTTCTTCTTCTGAATATAAATGGCATCCTCCCGCTGATAAGCCTCCTCTGCAACGTCGTTTTTACAGAAATTGCTTAAGGTGTATCAAACCTCTCAATTCTCAAGATCCTTGGGTCACTCGGGCTTTGGTCAAACCAACAACCGTATCACCTTTGAACTTATCGTACCTTAAAAATTCTAAATACTGTCCCAATCAATCGAACTCAAACTCTTTGACTAATTTATCCGATGCTAATAACAGCAATACCAGTCTTGCAAGTTTGGTATCCAACAATTCATCAATTCGTAAGAAAAATATCTTTTCCTTACCTGATGCTTCATTATCAAGAATTCCAAATCATTATTTGAAAAAATACACCGTTGGTACTCATGGCTTAATTCCAACTGCAATATAAATATAAAAAATAAAAGTAAAAAAACATTCTCTATATCTTCTTAACGTTATTTTCTTTCATATTTTCTGTATTTTTACTATTTCTTATTACTTTCTTGCTAATGTAAATATGGTCATTTTGCTTATTCTCTTCATTTATTCATTAAAATTATATACATGTCTATGAATTACTTAATTTTATTAAAATTAACTTGTCTATCCTTAAATTTTTTTTGTAATTTCAATTGAGTGGCTCTATTAGTAAATGCTTTTAACATAATTTGAGTTACTTGTTCTTGAAAAATTGAACTTATGGTATTATATAATGGGTTTTTAAATTTATACTTTAAAATTAATTCAATTTCACAATTTGATTCCTGATTAACGTTTAATGTTGGAATTTTTCTAAAAATCCATTCAGTATATAGATTATCAAATAACGATACCGTTATTGATTCAGCAATAACTTTTGGTATCTTATCATCACAAGTTAATTTACAAACAAATCGTTCATCAAATTGTTTCCATCCAACCCTCAAACCAGCTTCACTGGGTAAATTGGTGTTAGCATCTCTTTTATTTATAAAAGATTCTTCTACAAAGGGAACAAACTCATTATATCTAGATACATCACTCACTATTTCAAACATTTGCTCCGGAGTTGCATTGATCTTACTTTTAACTTTATGTTCAATCATTTTATTCTGGCTTTCAAATGGTGATGGTATATTGAAAAATGACCGCTGGAACACCCGGCTAGTTCCATGGCTAACACCACTCATCTGTCTGAGTGGTGATAATAGCCTGAATCTATATACCATTTAAGTAGTTCTTGATTTTGTTAGGTTGGTTAAAGAAGACAGTGCCTTGTTTTCAGTAATTTTCTTTTTCGCTTTTACTCCATCAAGATTGCCCCAATACCCTACCTGATCCAACCCATTCACATGTTTAACTTAAAACAGATTCCGTATACTACAGTTAAAGTTTTGAAAACATAAAATACAAAGTTAATTATTCATTATAATTTTATATATAGAAAGGAAATTAGCTAACAAGTTAACCAATTTAGTTGGCACGGGTGTAGACAGCTTGTTTAGAGTGTTTTAAGACTGGAACAATGATACCATCTTTTTCTAATTGTCTTAAAGCAACTCTAGCTAAAGAACCACCAATCTTCAATCTATCAACCAAGACGGAAACAGAAACAAATTTGTAAGTTGGAACATCTTTTAAGATTCTGTCGTATTTTTCTTGATCTAAGATAACAACGTGTTGAGCCTTATCCTTAACTTTACCTTTGTTCCACTTCTTCTTACCTTTCTTACCACCAGCCATAGCTGCGGCAGCTTTAGCAGCTTTAGTTTGTTGAATCTTTGGAGCCATTCTAAAAAAAATGTTAGTATTTCAATCTTCAAATATCTGTACATAACGAGTCAAATTGCAGAATTATATATATCCAGCTTTCCTTACTTGATTTGTGAATCTTCCATTCAAGCCATGGTATAACCGTTGAATTCCATAATACATTCATCTATTATGACTGTATTGATTAATCTCTTCACAACCCCTAATTTACTCATCAAGTTATTCATCAATATCCTTAGTCTACCTATTCATCCACTTTCCAAGTCATTCTTGACTCCTGATGAATTTTTCACTCCCACCAAACTGCCCACCAAACTGCCCACTTACAGCCCCCACTCTGCTGGCTGGATACCATTCTGACAACATTAACACTGTTTATGTACTTGTCCACTATCTTATAACATACGTTGTTGACGATTCTTTATAACTTCTAAAAAGATTCAAAAGAAGATTATGAAAAAGGTCTTATAAAATTTTTATTTCAATATCCTCAGCCAAAGTCTACAGTGAGAAAGTTTTTCCCTCTCAAAAGCAAAAAAAAAAAAAAAAAAAGATTTACTCGTCAAAACACGACCCTGGACACCCGTACATCTCAAAGTGAAAAAAGAAAATTATTTTTGTCACGTGAATTGGTATTATAGCACGTGCTCTTTGGGGCTCGAGCCCTTAGTAAAACACCCGTACATTTTGACTGAGATGAAAAAAAAAAATTAAATAAAAGGACATAAACCCATTGAAATTCGATACTTTATTCTGTATTGCTTCAAAAGATAGTATACTAAGATGGCTAAAAGAGGAGCAGCTGATCAAATTACAAAGGACAATCACGACGTGAGTCTGGATAATGAAGACCCAACTCCAGTCGTCACTGCGTCAGCAGATGTGATGGCTAAGAGAAAGATCCTTAAACCAAGAGGTAGAGGAAACGCTACTAGTACGTTTTCTTTCAAGCCTAAACCATCTAGCACACCATCTACGTTTGGCAATGCGTTTGCAAACGCTGCACCAAAGGCCGGGAGGGCTTTTTTCCATCGAACAACTCCTCGACAACCAATGCATCTTCCGATAAACATGCTCAAATCAAGCATTGAACGATAAATTTGTTGATCAAATACTCAAAGCAAATAAGCCAGGTACCGTTGCCAACTTCAGTGCAATTGCCAAAAAATATGTTTCTTATTATGAAGACATTGAAAAGAAGTTTCAAGAAGAATCCTTGGGACATGTTAATAAAAAACAACACCAGGCCCCCACTACATCGAAGTTCAGCAGCTCCACCTTCTAATGGGTTTAGTTTTGGTGGCTCAACCCCTAACTTACCTGTGAAACCAAAGGTCCCCGAATCCACCACTCAACAATCTAAAGAATCTGACTCCGAGTCGGAAGAAGAAGAAGTTAAGGTTGAAGGACCTAAATTCACTTTAGCATCTAAACCAACAGTGAAAAAATCTCCTTTTTCATTTGGTCCCAAGCCAGCTAAAAAGCCCTCTTCCGATTCTGATTCCGAATCCGAAGTGGAAATTAAAGGTCCTAGCTTCACGTTCAATAAACAGATCAAAGACGATGTTTTCAAACTTAATAATCCACCAAAGGAAAACAGCTCATCTAAACCAAGCTTCAATTTTGGCTCTCAAGTAAGTAACGATGATGATTCAAAACCGAATCCATTCGGCTTCCTTAAACAAGGCGAAAAGAAAGAAGAACCAAAACCTGCATTCTCTTTCGGCGCCAAACCTGCTGAAGAAAAGAAAGAAGAACCAAGACCTGCTTTTTCATTCGGTTCTAAGCCTGCTGGAGATTCAAAACCTGCCTTTTCATTCGGTGCTAAACCTGCTGAAGAAAAGAAAGATGAATCAAAACCCGCTTTCTCATTTACTCCAAAACCTGCTGGGGACTCAAAACCTGCTTTTTCATTCGGTGCCAAACCTGCTGAAGAAAAGAAGGATGAATCAAAGCCTGCATTCTCTTTCGGCGCCAAACCTGCTGAAGAAAAGAAAGAAGAACCAAAACCTGCTTTTTCATTCGGTGCTAAACCTGCTGGAGATTCAAAACCTGCCTTCTCCTTTGGTGCCAAACCTGCTGAAGAAAATAAAGATGAATCAAAGCCTGCATTCTCTTTCGGCGCCAAACCTGCTGAAGAAAAGAAAGAAGAACCAAAACCTGCTTTTTCATTCGGTGCTAAACCTGCTGGAGATTCAAAACCTGCCTTCTCCTTTGGTGCCAAACCTGCTGAAGCAAGCAAACCTTTCTCTTTCAATTCTAGCTCGAAACCTTTCACCTTTGGCTCCTCCGATGAAAAGAAAGACGATCAACCAAAATCGCTTTTTCAAGGGTCTGATGCTTTCGGAACAAAACCAAGTACTGAGAATCCTTTGTCTGGTTTATCGAAGCCAGCTTTTAACTTCGGTTCTTCTGCAACCTCATCCAAACCATTCGGCGGTAGTGCTGGCTTCAACTTCGGAGCTTCGTCTAACAATCAAACTAATAATGCAGACTCAAGTAAACAAGAAAGCGAATTAGTCCCTGAAGAAGAAACCGGTGGTGACTTCAAACCGGTTGGGTCTTTGTCCAACGAAAAAATTGATACACCCTCTACAGGGGAAGAAAATGAAGAAGTTTTATTTGAAAAGAAAACTAAACTTATGTTATTCGATGCATCTAATACTGAAAACCCATACACTTCTAAAGGTTTAGGTGACTTGAAGGTTTTGAAAAACAAAGAAACCAATAAATCAAGAATTTTAGTCAGAGCAGAAGGTGGTTTAAGGGTTTTATTGAATACTTTAATTAATAAAGATATGATTTATGACACCATTGGCAATGGGTCATTGGTTAGAGTTCCTACCATCAATCCAGATGATAAATCTATCGAGACTTTTGTCATGAAAGTCAAAACTCCAGATGATGGTAAAAACCTCTTAAGTGCCATCAATAACGCCAAACAATAATTTAAGATCATTATTGTATTTACTCATGAATCATTCATTGTACCATATTTAAAATAATATTATTTCTCCATTCATTATGTTAACGTTTTTCATTTCTTTCATAAGTAATATAATTCATCATTTGCATTTTCTAGTTATTCTTAATAAAGAAGTCTACAGCATATTGGTTGCAAAATTGTATTTTAGTCTTAAATAATATTTAATATAAACTAATATTAGTTTCAAATTGACAAAATTCAAAAGTTCAAAAAAAAAAAAAAAAAGTAAAAATAGAGTAGATTAATAATTAAATTAAATTAAATTAAATTAGCAGTTTCTAACTAAGTCCATAAATTCATAATCGTAACCAACATTTATATATTTGTAGACATCTTTATCTTTGTTGTGTATTTTCCTATTCTGTTCTCCCAATAGGTCAATTATCTCTTGTTTAGTCCCAAACAATTTATGAGAAATTTTACTCAATAATCCTAAAAGTACTTTAATCAAAAATTCATCACTTTCAAATACCCAAACATCGAATATGTGACTGCTCAATTCGAAATTGAATAAATTAGCAAATAAACTTATCAATAAATTGGGTAAATATTCAACCTGACGATAATCCGATAATTTTGAAAGTGACACGATAATCTATTTAATCTTCTTTGAAAAACTGCTTCGAATTTATTCATGAACAAGTCTCCAAACAAATCACATAGAATGGTTCTGTTTAACTCAATTGATTCCATTTGATGAGTTATGAGGATATTCATTAATTGATTATGAGTAAACATGTTACATAAACTAGTGAATGACATGTATACATCACGATAATTATAGTATAATAAAGCAGCCAAATTGTTCAAACCGGTAAAATAGTAATTAGTGATAATTTTATTTGTTTTGGTAAAATTGACTTTATTAATTGTTTCACTCATATAAATAACGAAGCTCACAATAGTTTGTTCAAGTAATTCCATAACATCAGAATTTTGGAAAAAATTCACATCTGGGAAGGTATCAAATAAATCATTAACAACTTTTTGATGCAATTGAGTGAACTCAATAATTGAAGGATTAGAATTGATATAATTATTAATTTCACTTGGTAAGGACGAAATTGTTGATAAATCCGAGTCTTCCAAGTTATGGTCAATTAATAACTGATTAAATAAATTGACCTGAGATTTAAACATGTTATATTTTTCCCAATAATTATTGGCAATTGATGGAGTTAAATTTATTGAGTTTCCAATTTGCTGCCACCAAATTCTTGATCTTAATGATGGGGGTAAACCACGCCAATACATATCTTTAACGGCTTTTGTCTTTATTTGATTTCTATAATCTTTCGTTTTAATGGTTGAACCATTCGGTAATATTTCATTTTCCCATTTGAATAAATCTGTTTGTTTCAATTTATTCAATTTATTGAGATTAGAACTAATTTGCATTTGACGTTTATTCTCAGATACTATAGCATGATTCAAAAGTGTTTCTGATTCACGTTGATGTTTTATTTTGTCTTTACTGGATTTAGGAGGTAACCAAGTAGGTCTTGTAAATGAAGTATACCGAGAAGGTGATTGAGGTTGACTTTTAGGAGGTGATTTAGTTGTTAATGGTAATGAAGGATTTGAACTTGATTTTAAAGACAAACGCATAGGCTTATTATTAGGAGATTTTAAATCATTTACCGAACGAGTAGACTTGAGGGATTTTTGATTGGAAAGTGATGCAACTGGTAAGGGAGGTGGTGGTTGTTGAGGTAATTGGTTAGAATTACTCACTAATGACAGAAATGATTCGGCATGAGGAGAAGGAGGAACCGATTGGTTTAATTTTTTAAAACTTGATAATAATCTTCTTTTTTGTCTTGATTCTTCATTAATTTGAATTGATTCAGTTTGATTGAATAAAAGAGTTAATTCTAGAGCATCTTGAGACAATCTTAATTCATTTATGTCCTGTTGGCTTAAAAAGGAAGAAGTAGAATGAATGGAATTAGTATTTTGATAAACTTTATCCTTATTATTCATTGTCATTATTTCATGATCACAACTGGATTCAGTATCGACAAAACTATCATGACTTAGTATTGAAGAAGTACGAGTAGAATCAGTAGCAGTTGTGAAAGAAAATTTACGATCATTATTAGCAAAAGTGAATTTCTCTTTATTTGCTAAAGAAGTTAATGGTTGCGAAATTGGAACATTGAAAAATGCAAATGACATATCTTCATCAATTTCCTCTTCGTCAATTTCATCGTCATCATTATCTTCTTTACAATATTGTAATTCTGATTTTTTAATTGGAGCAGGATGTTTAAATTTTGCAATTGAATCATTTAATTGATCTTTTCTTAATTTTAATCTTTGAGAAGGAGTTAAGTTATTTGGAGTTTTATTGACGTGTACAATATATTGTGAATTGTCAGGGTTTGATAATGAAGAAGAGGAACCAGTTGAGGTATTGGATTGAACGGAGCGGGATCTAGAGAGTTGACTCTTGAGGGGTGAAGGTATGTAAGCATTATTATTGTTGGGATTGATATTATGATGCGGTATTGGTTTCGGGTGATTTCTAAGAGTAACGGTATTTGATCTTTTAGGGGTATTCAAGGTTATGTCTTCTAGATTAGAATCCTTTCCGATATTGAAGTTAGGAATTTGTTCAGGAATAGAGAGTGACATTTTCCTTTTCCCTGTCTTTTTTTTTTATTTTATTTTATTTCCTTCTTAAAGATAAATTAAAGTATAAAGAACGTAAGAAGTTGGAATGAAAGAAAAAAATTACCCTTTAAGCGAATGAATATCAGCAAAGTTTGAACTGATTGAGTAGGGTACTTGAGTAGATTGTAGATGTCAAGAAAGAATCAAGACTCAAGAAGATTAAAGAAAGACTTTGATGCAAAAGAAAAGAAGAAGAAAGAAAAAGAAGAGAAGAATCAAAAAAAAATCAAAAGAGTGGGATCAACTTTAGTATTATGAACCAATGTCTTTGGAGACGGGGCGTAGAAGAGACTATATATATGTGGAGGGCACAACTGAATGAATAAATAAAGTTACCGGAAAAGACCTGAGGCCTTTCTAATGCACTCCCTAAATGGGACCCCGTAAGATGAAATTAAGTATTCAATCACAAATGCAAAGATGGGACCTTGTAAATGTTAGAAACAGCTAGGGAAAGGATCTAATCCATTAACAAAACCGACTCAAAACAATGACAAAAAAGAAAGGAAGGTTAAGTCAAAGGTAAACAATAACAAAAGGTTGTTGTTTATTCAATGGGCAGACCGGCATGTAAAAGAACAAATTCTCATCGGTAAACGAAAGATAAAAGATATGAAGAACGTAAGTTGAGGTCTAGACAAATGTAGAAAGAATAGACTTTATTACGAGAATGGATCACATTGGTTGTGGCATACTGAACATTGGAACAAACGAAGCGAAAGGGTGTTATGATCTTTGTATTGAAAGCTATATCAATAGCTGACACCTTCAAAACAATGACACGCTTTGATATCTGAATCGATTGCAAATTCCCGAAAGGGTTAAATTTACCAAAAAGCCTATAAACAACCTGTAAGGAGGATGCCTCCAATCAAGTTATTATTAGATCTGAAGCTTCTAGACAATTGTTAGTAAGAATTTCATCAGGTTGAAATCGACTGACTCGAGAATCAATCGTTGAAACGTTACAGAAGGTATTACATATTCTCGTGTAAAAAGCTAACCGCCTTGATCTTGGTGACGAGCAAACTTGAAAATTCTCAATTCCCATCATGTTCTCTGTTCCCAGGTGGCATTTACAAACAGGGCTTGCTTCCAGAAGGCCTCAGCGAGAGACCCATCCCCAGTGTTAGGCGGCACAACAGGTGGCCGTGGTGATTCCAATGAATAATCAATAAAGAAGAAGTAGTTTAAATTTAGCCGCCAAAGATCAACACGAAAACCGAAGAACAACAAAAACACGTCTTTTTGCAGTGGTTTTTTCGCGAAATTCTCATTTTTCGTAAATCGTGTTGGCGTTGGTGTTTGGGTTTTTGTGTTACCGGTGGATTTTACAGGTTGTGCTGGTGGATTTTGCATGTTGTTTCTTTACAGGTTATGTTGGTGGTTTTTACAGATTATTGTTCACATGTTGTGATGTACTTTTTACAGTTTATTTTTGGGAACTTTACAGATTGCTATTTTACAGGTTGTGATGTATTTTTCACAGGTTGAATAAATATTTGGAACCCTTTATACAAAGATAAGTAGGATATATACAAATGAAAAAAAAATCAAAGATCTATGTACAGGGATACTATTTCAATATCATTATCATTATTTCTTATCGTCATCTTTTAAATTGAAAAAACGATTTAAAAATTTACCAATTCTCTTCAATTTGGAAGGATGTAAATCTTTCTCGTCAAAAGTTTTATCAATTTTATCATCGTTTGAAGGTTCATCTTCCAAATCTAATTTCCAGTGAGCATCGGTTCTCTTAGCAGTTTTGTCGTTGAAAGCATCGGCCAAAGCTCTAATAAAGCGGTTTGAATTGGAGTTTCAGGTATTAAAGTCTTAACATTTAAAATCACATCCATATCAGTTCTGTTATTGACGTTACGATTCAATGGAACCCCCTTTTCAGGAATGGTTAAGGTACGGCCATTTTGAACACCAGGTCTGATTTTCAACTTAATTTTTTCTCCGTCAATGGTAGGAACAATGATTTCACCACCTAATGAAGCAGTAGTCATTGGGATTTCATGATTGATTTGAATTTTATTACCAACTCTATTGAAGATTGAATCTTTTTCAACATGGACCCTAATAATCAAATCCCCATTTTCAATATGAGTATAAGGATCTTTTGTAACAAATGGAGCATCACCTCCACCAGGGATTCTTAATCTAGTACCATCACTGACTCCCGGAGGAATGTCGACACTGACTTGTTTTGGAGATTCTTCAACCCCATTACCATGACAAGAATTACATTGGTCGTTTTTATGAGCAGTAACCCCACTACCTTGACAAGTATTACAAGTAGAAGCCATATGGAACCCACCGATTATATGAGTACTTTGACCAGTACCATGACAAGTTGGACAGGTTGATTTTTTCTTACCGGTTTTCAACCCACTTCCTTTACAAGTACCACAACTTGAAACTGCTTTATAATTGATATTAATTTTAGTACCGAAAATTGATTCTTTGAATTTGATTGACTTTAAAACTTCAATGTCGTCACCAACATGAGAAGTAACGAACCCATCTCCTCCTCTACCACTTCTACCACCTCTACCACCAGTGAAAGCTTGCTTGAATAAATCTTCAAAATCAAATCCCATACCACCAAACCCACTGGCACCACCAAATGGATTACCGCCACCAGCGAATGGATTACCGCCACCGGCAAATGGATTGGAATTACCGTTGGCATCAAAAGCACTCGAACCAAACTGGTCATACTGAGCTCTTTTATCTTTATCACTTAACAACTCGTAAGATTCTTGAATCTTATGAAATTTGGTTTCGGCGTCTTTTTCTTTATTAACATCGGGGTGATACTTTTTGACCAATTGGTAGTAGGCCCTTTTGATTTCTTTGGCATCGGCGTTTTTATCGACGCCTAAAGTTTTATAAGGATCAACGTTTAATAATTGACGTGATGAAGAATGAAATAATCTTTTACAATCAATCTTGGTATGTAGATTTCTTGTTATTATGCGAGGACCAAGGTTTCTTCTGGTAAGATTACCAGTGAATCTTGTAGCAGCCTTCAATAAGCTTGGTTTCATTGCCGATGGAGTCTCTGTTGAATAAACTGTCAAGTTTGACCGGTGATATATAAAGAGATTAAAATTTTTCTCTAATTTTTCTAGAAGACTCCAGTTGTTCGAAAATCCGAAAACACCCGTACCTTCGAAAGACAAACAAAAAAAAGTATACAAAGACGTAGTAGTAATAACTAATAAATAATCTTTTATTTTAAATACAACTATTTAAATTATTTAAAATTTTTTATCCCAGGACTCTAACTTCATTGAACCGTTTTCTTGTAAGTTCATATGCATTTTGAAAGCATCTTTCAAGATATGAGGTTCGTGTAAAGTTTTATTTTTCTTACAGTAGAAAGTTGCACGATCAAAGTAATCTTGTAATTGATCTTTATAATCAGGATGGGCAACGGTATTAATGATTTCTTGAGCTCTTTCCTTTGGAGATAACCCTCTTAAATCAGCCAAACCTTGTTCGGTAACAATGACATCCAAATCATGTTCGGTTTGATCAACGTGAGTAGCCATTGGAACAATACAAGAAACCCCGGTTGGATCAGTTTTTGAAGGTCTAGCAGAAGGAGTATGCATGACTGATAATTTAGCATTTCTTAAGAAATCAGCCGAACCACCTAAACCATTCAACATTCTGGAACCCATGACATTGGTTGAATTGGCATGAGCATACATATCAACTTCAACTGGGGTATTCATGGCAATAACCCCTAATCTTCTAATAATTTCTGGAGAATTAGAAACCACTTGAGATCTTAAACATAATTTTTTGGAGAAACTATCCCAATTTTCATAAAATCTATCAAAACCGGCTTCAGTTAATCTAATTGAAGTAGCAGTAGCATAATCCAAAGAACCAGAATCAAAGAAATCAAGGAAAGAATCTTGTAAGACTTCAGTCCAAACCGTTAAATTTTTGAATTCAGATTTAGCTAAACCTTCAACAACGGCATTAGCAATATTACCAATACCCGATTGTAATGGATGTAAGTTTTCTGGTAATCTACCCATTTTAACTTCGTGTTTGAAAAACTCAATCAAATGATCAGCAATACCTTGAGAAACGGCATCCGAAGGAGTATTTGGAGGAACTTTATCCTTGGTGGTTGATTCCACAATGGCAACAACCTTAGAAGGATCCACCGGGACCGCATTGACCCCGACTTTATAATCGGTAGAAGTGTGAGGATATGGCGGACGGAAAGGAGGATTTATTGGCATATCAATATCATGTAACCCTTCAAACGAAGGAGTGGCGGTGTTAACTTCAATAATGATTTTATCCGAACAAGAAACCATTTCCGGAGTACCACCAACGGCCGGACCCGGGATAATGGCCCCATCTTCAGTTATGGCGGTTGCTTCAATAATGGTATAATCCAATAAATCGTTTTCTTTATTTTTGGTATAGTAACCATAGGTCAAATCCTGCGGGAACATCGATAAATGCTTATCGAAAAACTGGGTTCTACCATCGTTAATGGCTTGGGCAATTGGTTTACCAACCTGATGAGGAGATCTACGTAAAATCATCGAATTGGAAGCCCATCTGCTTTCTTCTGGACCAGCACTAGCACCAACAAATAAGTTAAAGGCCAATTGACCTTGTAAGTTGTTTTTTTCAACGTGATCAGCCAAGGCCGAAGGAATAACTTTTGGAGCACCAACCCCAGTGAATCCTGACCAGCCCAAGTATTGGCCGGATTTGAACAACTCAACACACTGTTCAGCAGTTCTCAATTTATTCAAGTATGGAGCGTATCTAACTCTGGATTTAAGAATGGAACTCATTGTCTAGCGCCTGTAAAAAATGTTATGTATAAGTATAGGCAAACACAAGGATATATATATATATAGCTAAATGTGGAGTATTAGTGTTGGATTTTACACAAACCAATTATTGAAAAATGTTGAATAACTTAAAAAAAGGGTGTCTCTCAACAAAAACAGTTAGCAGCAAAGGAGGGGGGACACTCTGGGGGAGAGAGAGGTATGGGTTTACTTTATGTTTGCTTTTGAAAAATTCAACGATGGACAGTTATCAAGAAGACGGGAGCCAGAAAGAAGAAGATATTCCCCGGTATATATATACTAATGGGTACACGTCTATCCACAATCGAATATCCGGATCAGCCAATAAGAATGGCAAGAGATACTTGAGGATTGGTGACACTAACTGGAAAAGATCAAATCTCCGACCTGGAACAAACCGGTGCAGCCCATTCCGACACTACTGCGATGTCACCCCAGACTGGCACCGTCCACGGATGCTCCTTTCCCGGGGCCATGCCAGTGGTCTCTTGTTGCAGTAGCTTGACGGGAGGACGGTGAGCCGGTGAGTCTGTAAGCGTAGGCCTAAGACTAAGGGTGGTACGACCACAAGGGTTTGTACCCTCGAAACTGGTAACCGTTCGGAGTTTAATCGTCGGAGTCTTAAAGGAATATTCAGCAGTCTGGGGATCGCAGGACAAACGGATGTCTGTGTAAGGTGGGTACGATGTATGGTGTATAGGATATGTATCTATGACTATGCCGGTGTCTGCAGTCTCTACAGTGGGTCTACAGTCTCTACAGTGGGTCTACAGTTTGGTGGAGTGGTGGTACTGGCATTACAAGGTATATAAAGTACTAGTGGTAAACCCCGGAAATTGCTCCCACTTTTCAACCCCACAATTCTGTCAAGTTTCCGTTGTTTACAACCCCAATCGTTTGCTTTTGAATCGACTTACTCGAACAGGATTACCCTGTTCGTCCACCACCGGCGACTGGTCGTACTCGAATTCCTGTTCTTGCTCGTTCTTCAAGTAGCCTCCGCGTTCGAAAATCATCTTTTGTCTCATTCTGTTATAATTGTCTTTGATTTCTTGTCCTAGGATCTCGTCCTCGATGTTCGAGTTGACGTGGTTGGTTTCTCGTTCAATGATGTCATCCGTCATGATTTCATCGCCTTCTTCTTCTTCTTCGGAGTATTCTCCGCCAATGACGTCTAATTTCTCGTCGTATTGGTTCATGTTTTTCAACTTGAGTTGTTTCTTTCGCTGTTCCACTCTTCTTTTCTTGGTTTCTTCGTCTTCTTCTTCTTGTTGGAAGCTGTTGATCATCTTGTTGAGCACCTCGAAGTCTTCCACTTTGTCGACTACCGGGCCTTCGGTCATGATATCGTCGTCGTATGCCCCTAGCACGTATGCACGGGCCATGGTATCCATATCTTCGATGCCACCGTAATCCACCAGTACTTCATTTAGATCTTGACTCTTTGGTTGACTCTTTGTATCTTGACCCTTTGGTTGACTCTTTGTATCTTGACCCTTTGGTTGACTCTTTGTATCTTGACCCTTTGGTTGACTCTTTGTATCTTGACTCTTTGGTTGACTCTTTGTCTTATTGGGCTTGGCCTGTCTCATGGATTTGAATCTAGAAACTTTCTTTTCATTGCCAACGTCATTAACATTAACGTTGTCATTATCTCTTTCAATAACATCAACAATAACATCTTTTTCAACAATATCATTAACATCTTTTTCAACAATATCATTAACAATGTTTTTTTCAACAATATCATTAACATCTTTTTCAACAATATCACTAGCAACATCTTTTTCAACAATATCACCAACAACATTGTCATCTTTTTCAACATCACTAACACCCTTTTTCCCTCTCATTGCTTTGAATTTAGATACCTTCTTGGGCATATCTTCATTCTCTCCCATCGGTTCCCCAATATCACTAACAACGTGGTCGTCTTTTTCAACAACATCACTAACAACGTTGTCATTAAACTCTCTTTCAATAACATCACTAACGCTGTCATCTTTTTCAACAATATCACTAACAACATTGTCATCTTTTTCAACATCACTAACACCCTTTTTCCCTCTCATTGCTTTGAATTTAGATACCTTCTTGGGCATATCTTCATTCTCTCCCATCGGTTCCCCAATATCACTAACAACGTGGTCGTCTTTTTCAACAACATCACTAACAACGTTGTCATTAAACTCTCTTTCAATAACATCACTAACGCTGTCATCTTTTTCAACAATATCACTAACAACATTGTCATCTTTTTCAACATCACTAACACCCTTTTTCCCTCTCATTGCTTTGAATTTAGATACCTTCTTAGGCATATCCTCATTCTCTCGGATCGATTCCTCCATCAATTTTTGTCGGTTGATGAATTCGTCTTCCTTCTCGTACTCATCCTTAACCAGTATCTTATTAGCATACTTGGGCTCGCTTATTCTATTCTCATCCTCAATAAACTCAGAACTCGACTCTTCGAAACTGGTAAAATTGGCGGCTTCTTCAACTTCTAAACTAAACGAATCGCTATCATAATATTCATCTTCCCCCACTTGATCGTCTTCTTCTTCGGGTTCAACGTTCTTCTCAATTATAAACTCACTAAGTGGTTCTTCAAAATCCTCCTCTTCTTCAATGGTTATTGGCTCATTGGTTTGTCTTTGATAATTTCGTTCTTGTTTAAATCTTGAAAAACTTTGATTGTATTGCGCCATTTGTTTCAATTCTTCACTTATATTAGCCACTTGTTGAATATCAAGAGTATCATTAAACCTAACCGATTTTTTCTTTTCTTCTTTAACCCTTTCCATTGGTTTTAAAATTGATTTGAATATCTCTTTAGTAGGCTTGCCATCCGATTCCTTCTTTTTTCTTAATTCAGATACTTGAGTCCATAGTTTATCATTCAATCCGTCCCTACTCAGCGGCATAAAATTGGTTTTAGCATTCCCATATAATAATTCATCCGCATAATCTTCATCTTCTTCTTCTTCGTCGTCATCAAATTCAAAATCCCATTCTTCATCTTCTTGTTCTAAATCATTCTCTTCGTCTAATTCACTGGCCAAAATCTCTAATTCAATTAAATCATTCCCATTAATATCAAGGTTATTGGATTTGGGGGTACTGGTCATTCCAATATTATCCGATTCAAAATCAAGATCGTTCTCCTTTATTATTTGGGAAAGTATCTCATCTCTTTCTTGTTTCTTATCATCATCTAATTGATCTTTGGATTCGGCTTTTTCTTCTTTTAATTTGGCATACTCTTCAACACAAAATTTCTTCAAATTGAATTTCTCTTGAGGATCTATATCTAATGCATCTATTTTTTCGAGTAATTCATCTTGATCAACTAATTGACTTTGAGTCATCTTATCAATTTCTTGGTCAATATCCTTTTTATTTATAATTTCCATATCCTCAAATAGTTCATTTATTTGATCAATTTCATCGTTAGAGTCTTTGATTTCTTCAATCTTTTTCTCTTCTTGCTCTTCTTTCTCTTCTTCTTCTGTGCTCCATTTTCTACTTTCAAACTTGAATTTATAACGTTCCCATCTTCATCAAGCTCTTCTGTTATATTAAATATCTGATCCTCGTCTATGTTAGGCAATTGCTCATCTGACGTTTTTTCATCCGGTGGTTGAATTTCATCGTTTAATTTAACTTCAATAATATTACCTTCGTCATCTATTTCTTCTCGTATCTCTATAAAAGGCAAGCCTTCTTCATTGACTTTATCATTTGACTCGGATCCCTCATTAGTAAGTTCTTTAAATTTTCTAAATTCTTCAATGGTTTTTTCTCCATGTTTTATCTTAGCATTGAATTCATTAATTGTACTTCTCATATGGGATATCTCTTTGCTCAAGAATTCCTGAGCTTCATATATCGCCATATCAACGAACCACCCATCACCAAGCATTACCATTATTGACTCTAGTTGATCATTATTTGCAATGGTTTTCTTCAAATCAGTATAAGTATCTAGTTGGGTTACAAGTAGGTTTCTCTTCAAGGTTAAGTTCGACACCGATCTGGCCAATTGCTCCTGAATCAAAGCTTCGTTTTCAGGATTAACAAAGTCGGTCATTATACAAAATCAAGCCTTTTCCTAGATCGAGATGAGATGAAATCAACTTTTGCTTCTTCAAACTTTTTAGTATAAGCGGTTTTCTCAGGTGTATCAGCAAAAGTCCTTGGTCTCCGGTGCTCCTCTATACGATATCAGGTCTTACCAAAAACAATGTAAGCTAGTAGTGTGCTGCTAGTCTTCAAAGTAATGTTCAGATCTTCAGAGTTTTTTTTTTTTTTTTTTTTTAGTTTTGATTTTTTTTTTTCCATTCAAAAAAATGAAAACAGACGCCAAATCAACGAGTAGATCAACGAGTAGATCATATTTATACTTACAACTCCCGATAGACAAGTGAAGATAACATGCCACCAAGTGCTTTACAAATCAAAGTCAACGCATTGAAGCGTCTTATCAAGGAAGAAACCTTGTACCAACAAGAAGTTGCCGAACAACAACAATACGTGGATCAAATGAAATCAAATAACGCTGATGAATACGAATTGAAAAAACAGATTCAAGTATTAGAAGAATCACAAAGAATGGTTCCAGAAGTCAGCCGCAAGATCAAGGATCATAAAGAAGCATTGAGCCAATTTTTAGAAACTTACAAGGGAGAAGAAGATTTAAGTGCTGCTAAAGAATTAGTTCAATAATTAAATACATATTTTTTTTAATATACAAGGTCTATAATTAACGAAGAAGTGCGTCTCCACCTCTTTTGTTTTCCCAATCTTGAAGAGCCATTTCCCATTCTTCGTCTTCGGTTAATTTTGGTTGTTGTTGATCTATAACTGAGTTACGTAGTTCTTCTTGTTCTTTTCTTTCTTGTTCGTCGTATTCTTCTTTATGATCGATCCAACGTTCGTGGATATCGATGTCCAAATACTCCGACATCCCTCCTTGTCTAGTAGCTTCACTCCAAATGGTATCACCACCCACTTCACTGCTACCAAAACTATAACCATTTGCTTTATCTATAATACTTAAAAGGTTAATCATGGACTGTTTATTTTCAACCGATAGAACTTCAAAAGATACCAAGTTGAAGTCCTCGACCATTTCTGCAATCATTTGGGTTAAGCGAACATAATTTTGTCCCAATACCGAATTGGATTCTTTCTCTAAATGAGGAGTTAGATAATCTAAGTCTTGAACTTCGGTATAATAATCTAATCTAAAAGGTAGTTCTCCGTACGTGTTCAACTTATCTATCTTTGAAATGACATTCACGTGAGGGAGATCCAATTGAAGCATCGATCTTAAACTTAATAGTAAAATTGATATATATTGGGATGGACTAGTCAAATAAATCAGATCAACCAATGAAACAACACAAAGTCGAGTATCTTGGGACTTGACCAACTTCTTGAATATCTTGAATAATGAGTTATGATGCGTAAACAACTCAACTTGTCCCGGACAATCAAATATAAGATAATTTTGATCCTTGATCAAATCATCGATCTTCTTCATAAACACTTCAATACCACTTTCATCCAAACTCTCCAAGGCGTACATCAACCCTCCGTTGGGCCCCAAGTTCAACTCGTCCATAATCTCCTCCAACGTTATAAAATCTCGTATATCAAGTCCACAATTTGGATAAGGTAATCGGTCATTGGCAGGGTCCAAATTCACTATACACAGCTTCCTGCCAATGGCAGAAAGAAACTGGTACATCCCGTGGCAGTAGGTCGACTTCCCAGGACCCCGGAGGCCCTATAACAACCTGTCCAAACATCTTAATCGTGATTCTCTTCTCTCTTCAAATCAATCGATGCCAGTCATTTTTTAAGGTGCTTAGTGAAAAGTGTTGCTGTGCACGACTTTTTGGAGGAGGTTTTTTTGCCCTTGTCGATTTCTCTTGAGTTCTTGACTTGTTTCGAGTTTCTTCTTGAAAGGCAATATTGTTGATAGAACAAGAGAATCATCAGTAGTATCAAGGCTTCTGGTAGACAATTGATTCGTATAAGAAGAGTTAATTGCTGGTTTTTTTTATTTCCTGTTGTTTTTGTTGGGAATTGTCAAGTTATCAGAAAAATTTAAGTGGCGAAATGAGTACATCCAATGAATCGGTATTTTTGAATAAGACAGTGACTGTATCACCATTGGTACTTTTATCGGTGGTGGACCATTATAATCGAGTGGCCAAAGACTCCAAGAAAAGAGTGGTTGGTGTTATATTGGGAGATAATACCAGTGATGTTATAAAAGTTACTAATTCTTATGCTATTCCATTTGAAGAAGATGAAAAAAACCCATCGGTATGGTTTTTAGATCATAATTTTATAGAGTCCATGGGAGAAATGTTCAAGAAAATCAATGCCAAAGAAAAATTAATTGGATGGTATCATTCAGGACCAAAATTAAGAGCTTCCGATTTAAAAATCAATGACGTTTTCAGAAAATATACCACCAATCCCTTATTATTGATTGTGGATGTTCAACCAAGAGTAGTTGGTATTCCAACTGATGCATACTATGCTGTGGACGATATTAAAAACGATGGTTCTGCTGCAGAACGGACTTTTGTTCACGTTCCCTCATTAATCGAAGCAGAAGAAGCAGAAGAAATTGGGGTTGAACATTTATTAACCGACATTAGAGATCAGGCTGCAGGTAACTTATCCTTGAGAGTTACTCAAAGCTATCAATCCTTATTAGGTTTACATCAAAAATTAAGAGAAATTGCTAATTATTTAGATAAAGTTTATTCAAAAAAACTACCAATAAATCATACCATCTTGGGTAAATTACAAAATGTCTTTAATTTATTACCCAACTTAACTAACCCAACCAATCATGCAAACCCAATCTCAGATTCAACTTCAAATAGTCAATCTCCAAGTGAATCTTCAAATCCTTTGGCCACTGCTTTCACCATTAAAACCAATGACGAATTAATGATGGTCTATTTGAGTACCTTGGTAAGAGCAATCATTGCTTATCATGACTTGATTGAAAATAAATTAGAAAATAAACAATTGAATGAAAAAAATTCAAAAAGTGATTTGGATTCTGATAAACCCGAAGCTGCTGCTTCGACTTCCACTGAAGAATTAGGTGACGGGGCCTCTAAAGAGTAATTCTCTCCATAGCTATAACTAAACGAAAAGCATTTGACCTTCTTGTAGCTGCCTTGTAGTCTTCCTTTTCTCCATGTTATTGGTTGGAAAAGCTATTCACAAAAACTTTCTGAGGAAAGAACGAAAAAAAAAAACAATGAAAAAAAAAATTCAATGAAAAAAAAAATTCAATGAAAAAAAAAAAAAAGATCAAACCTTCAATCAGTTCATCTTGATCTTTCATCTTCCTTACCCCTAAAGTGCCTCTGTTTCTGCTTGTAAAGCCTTTGATTGTTGTTTTTAATGATACACTGGTCTCATATATAGTACTTGTCACCCTATAAGAGGAAAGATTCAAAGCTGACGCACGTTGTCTCATTCCTAAATTTGATTCCTTTATCATCCATCTATTCTAATAATGTCCCAGAAATTGATAATACCCAGGCTTAATTATGCCTCGAACTTCAATTTCTTCTTTAAAAATACCACCAAAAACTTACTGAAACAACAAAATTTCATTGGCAATCAGTATTTGACTTCAACTTATAGAAAATTGATAACAGGTACCCCTGCTAGGCATAAAAATCATTCAGATTCGGCATTTGTTCAATTTCAAAATCAAAGTCAAAACCCAAATCATCCTTTATTATCCTCAAAAACCTCCAATGAATCACTTTCTAATCCAGAAAATGGTACGATTTTGCAAAACGTTGCCACTAAAGTCCTCAACTGTCAAGATCTGGATGCCCCTCTGGGCCAAAGAATATCTACTTCGGACAATGGTCAAGTCAAAAGCACGTCAACCCCCATTCCAGATACAAATGTCCAATCTAATCATATCCCTTTTGCGGTTAAACCAAAATGTAAATCCACCTCAGCTTCATCCAAACCTGATCTTCGGGCTTTGATAAATCCTTACATTAAACTTACTAAACCAAATTTAACGGTTTTAGTTACGTTAAGTTGTATCTGTTCCTATTCACTTTCTCCTTTAACTGTTTCATTACCTCAATTAGTGTTCTTAACTCTTGGTACCGCCCTTTGTTCGGGAGCTGCAAATGCTATTAATATGGGTAGGGAACCGGAGTTTGATAAACATATGGCTAGAACCTCCTTAAGACCCGTTGTTCGTGGTATAGTCACCCCGAAGCAATCATATCAGTTTGCGGCGGCCACTGGTACAATAGGTTGTCTGATGTTATATTGGGGGGTTAATCCAACCGTTTCTCTTTTGGGTGCTTTGAATATTGTTTTATATTCTTGGATTTATACTTCTCTTAAGAGAAAATCAATCATTAACACTTGGGTTGGTGCCATAGTTGGTGCCATTCCTCCTCTTATGGGTTGGGCAGCTTCATCTCCATTATTACACCCCGGTGGTTTGTGTTTAGCCGGTTTATTATATGCCTGGCAATTTCCTCATTTCAACGCTTTATCTCATAACGTTGCCGATCAATATAAAGGTGCTGGATATTTCATGACGGCTGCTGAAAATCCAAGATTGAATGCTCGTGTCGCTTTACGTTATTCTATACTTATGTTTCCTTTATGCTTTGGTTTAAGTTATTTCGGTGTAACCGATTGGGTTTTCCAAATAGACTCGGCAATTGCCAATATTTGGTTAACTTATTTGGCATTCAACTTTTGGAAACAACAAGAGAAAAATTACGCAAATGGTGCCAAACCAACCGCTGAAGGCCTTCAAGCAGCTGGTTTCCATGCTAAAAAATTGTTTTGGTGCTCGGTATGGCAATTGCCCGCCATTTTAATCTTAGCAATGCTACATAAAAAGGGTCAATGGGATAGACTCTTCTATTTCTTGGGTATAAAATCCCCTGAAGACTATAGGGATTCAACTTCGAATCTTGATACAATTTAATTTCCTTAATGCTTGTATATACATGTACTCTTAATCAAAAATCTTATGTATTAAATTATAAATATATCATTTTGGCATAATATTATAGCATGATATTCCTAGATATGTAAGTTTAAAAATCCAGACTAATTGATAATCTTCTCCACAGCCAAACCCATAGGGATTCCACCATGTGCTATAGCAGTATGGGACTCTTTGACCATCATACTGGGTCCTTTGGGGTTGCGCTTGATGATTGTCAATTTCAAGGTTCTTGTTCCACTGTTGATTTTTGGCAGCGAAAACACTCAAAAAAAGAATTTGAACTGAGACTTCGACTATTTGCAACCAATAAAAGTATTCTTGACTCTATATATTTTATCAATCTTCAAGCTATTGTATTACATGTCAAGAGTCGTTTTGGTTGGGTTTATTGGAATTTTATGTATTTTTTTAATGTTAATACCTTATTTTACCAAATTATTCTACTTTTTTTTGCAAAATTGAACAAAATATTAATCAATATTCTTCAAAATCCTATTACAAACTCCTCTTACATTAAGTGATACAGCGTTTACTATATATATTATTTGACCCTTTCAGGCTTTCTAATGTTTACTCGAGTAGGATATACTTAGAAAAGGGATTCGAGACAAGGGGTTTGAAATTTTATACCTGAGCATCTTAAGTTCTAATTCCCCTTTGACCAGACTCAGTATTTACATCTTTTTTTAAGTCACGGGGAAGGAAAGCCAAACCTTTTTGTTTAAATAAAATTCAACTGAGTTGTTGCAAGAAAAGCCTCCACAAAGGTTAAACGCAGAATAATCAAAAGTCAAAGAGATTATTAAGACTTGACTTAATAAAACCAAACAAGTTGGAAAACTATGTATTATATAAGAATCTCGTAGCACTTTCTAATATTATTGACAATTATTATTCATTATCATTATAAAAAAAAATTTGTTTATTAACAAGCTATCTTGATGAAATATATTAGACAAAAATTTAAACAATTTAAAAGACAAGAACGAAGTCACTTTTCGAGGTTAGCCAATTCCTTTCTACCATCTTATCCTACGTATAGGCTTCATGCTTACTAAATTAAACTAGTCAAAAACCCTGATTTCGGTATTGTCTTAAAGACTATACTTTCTTGCAAAAAATTTTGATCAACATAAAAATGCCATAAATGAGCCTGCTATTCAACATGGACTCACTCAAAGCCCTCTGTAATTTGTTTTTTAGTAAACAGACTTTCATTTATTACCATATGGTTAATATTCAAACAAACTTTCTGCTTCCTTTCACCACACTTTTTACCTATTATGCGTAGCCTTTTATACTAATGAACAAAAATTTCACAGCCACTAGAATTAATTGAATCTTTCTTGACGAAGACAGTACGTTAAGAGTTGCGAATGTAAAGTTTATGGGTAGTAATTCTTTTCATAAAATCACTAACAGACTAAGACTTATTAGTTGTGATTTAAAAAAGGTGAATAGGTCAGCTAGTGCTTATTACGACTAATCGATTGCAACGCTAAAACTCAGTTAAGCTAACTGTGTATCTTCAAGATGGAAGCATATTCCTAGGAATACAGATTTTACGATCTCAAACAAGTGTAAAAAAAACTATACAATCTCAGCTGCAAAAAAATATCCTCCAATTCCCTTTTGATGATAAGTTTAAGTTCTTGCAATAAACCAACAAGACTCAAACAAAAAAAACTATCTTTTAAAAACGGGGTTCCATCTCATCAAAATAAATTTTATGAGCTGGGTATAAAAATTCGTTGACCCTTTCCGAGCATGGAAAACTTATATTGAGATAATTAACCTAAAATAAAAGGTTGCGCATCCATATATTAGAACTGTCAAACTAACCATAGTATGACTTAGGGTGAGAAAAGTAATAATATCTTAAACGTGGGATAAATCTGAATACATTGAAAAGGGATATATAAGCTCTGGGAATCAACAAATCAACAATAATCATCCTAGAGTGTCCTTAATACTACGACTCAATATAGAATAAAAAGTGAGCATGTTAGCGAAACAAACACATCCTACTTTAGAGGGGCTAAATATTTTGCAGAAAAGCTGACAGCTCCAGAATTGCACTTATCGCAACTGACAAGCTAAAGCTGTACAAACAATAGTCTCCAAGAATTAAAAAAAAAGTAAAAATGGGAGACTTCCAAACATATTTCCACACATTGAAAATGTCATTAATCTATACAGTGAACTCGAAATGGGTGAGCTAAGCTAACAGGTAGCGAATAAACAGCGACTAAAAACTCAAGTAAATAAACTACTTCCGTAAAATATAAGTGCTGAATGAAAAGTTGTTAAAAAAATCCCTTATGAGCATTATAAATACCTAGCCAATTCATCTCAACTTCAAAAAAATAGGCGCATGAAGTAATATCTCAAAGTGGTCAAAAGTCTCTAATTGCAACTATTTTGCAGCCTGGAACGTTGTTAAATTCATAATTAGCCAGAGGGTTAAAACCAATTCGAACTCAATTCGCGATGAAACATCAGAAAATCTCATTACTCATTCATTAATATTTCATCGTCAGAGTATTCAATCCTGTCAGGAACATAATGAGGACAAACTTCTAATATTATTCAAACAAGCGCATTTGTCAACTTCATCGTAAACTTGTGTTTGAATAATGATCTAATAGTACTGCAACACTTTAATGAGAGAGCCTTTGAGCTCAAATATGGGAACAAACTCCTCTAAAACGTAGCTAATGTATCGTACAGTTGAGGTACACATCTCAACAAATACGAATGTGTGAAGCCATTTCTTGAAGCTTTTGGGGGATGGGCAGTCTCCAAAACGTGGATCACATATCAGGTTAACTATTCATATATGTCCAAAGCTCGAAATAATTCCAACAATAAAGAGTAGTAGCTAGGACTTACTCATTTCATTAGCTGAAACTTGAGAAATAGTTAGCGAAACCGAACTTATCTGTGATTCAACAAGAACCTACCGGCTAAAACACTTTTCTTAATAACCATCGATACGTAAATATAGCGAGTACAAACGATAAATGACTATATAGGTACTTCATGACTTATACAACTACGCAAATATACACTGCTCATTATCAACCTTGATATAATGATTGTAAAATCTCCAAAAGTTGTTATCGAATACCAAAAGCCTGAAGTAGTTTTAGCTGGGGTAATTAAACCGATAACTCAATTCAACTTCTTTTCCTTTTACTTCTCATTAATCATCATACTAATACCTATCATGTATACTCAATTTCTCAACTGTGTTTCGAACAAACAAAATCAAGGAAATCGCCCATTATCTTTACCAGCATCTGTTGAGTCCGTCAGCACAGCCGTTCAAACTATAGTTCTGAACTATCCATATCCCTAAAGCTGGCACTTTGGTGGAGTCCCACATAGCTTTATAATACCTTGCTAAGCATTCATAGAAGGGCTTTTGATTCTTGATCAAGATATTTTTCAAGTTGGTACATGTATATTGGCTCAATACTAAATGTTAAATGGTTAAGATTTATGTACGATAACGTTTAGATGTTACATTTCTTTACTTGACATATATTATAAGCTTGAACTGAGGAATAACTATATAGATACAAAAAAAAGTAGATAGAAGTGAATGGCTGAAAGAGAAGTAAATAATCTTCTCACCAATGACTAAGAAATAGTGAATTTAAAATATATATGATACTAGCAAGAAACATATCTTTAATTTAATTAACCAACGAGTATGGCCATCAGGTAATTGCTGTGAAGATAATTGGAATTAATATCCCACTATCCATGGGTAGTATCTGCTTATCTTCGGAATTGAATTAATCTTCTCTGTGAAAGTATTAATTAGTTGAACTTCATCCAAGCTCAGTATTATCTCCAAGGCTCTTGAATTATTTTTTTCTTCCTTTCAAAACTGATTTGATTTATTGTTTGAAGCTTGTTATTGAGATTTTGAGGCTGTAAAGTTAGTGCAAGTATTCACAATATATTATGATTTTCCGATCTAGTGTATCATATCAAGTAGGAAAATCAATAATTGCGCTTATTATTATGTAACAATTCTTTCATAAATACCTTTGAATTAAATGAATATCATTTAGTATGAAACAATTTTTTAGGTATATATACTTTATTCATGATCTCTCTTTTCCTTGTAATTCTTCTCTTAAACCGTATTAACACGTCCTTTCCTAAAAAAAAAAATGACGTGAAGGTTGGTATAAGTAAGAAATTAATCTAATATCAATTGATATGGGTCCCTCATAAATCGTGTTGCTCGTCTTGGGATATATTGCTCAGATTTGAAAGAGATTCACTTACTGTTTTGTAGCTTCTAAATGTCAGTGTTGAACCTGAATCTCAAAGACTTGTATTGGCGCGATTGATTTGATGAATAGGACTCTGTTTCATAAGTATTTATGATCGCACTAAGGAATTGCTGAAGTAGTTTTCGAACCTTTTTCCTTGATTAGGGTTTTATTTCATCCATTCGAGATTGTATAGTTGAAGATGTTCATGAGTTAGGTTTTTTTTTTTTTTGAGAATAGAAGTAGTTCATCCAATAGAAGAAAATTAGCGTTTTTATTTTCGATACTTACGTTAGTTATGCTAGGTTGGCGAAAGGTTACCGGCAATATGAGTACAGCAGTACAATTATGTCTATACATTACCTACAGTTAAGGCCAACTATGCGATATGTTAATAAAATTTGTAATGGTAAGCCGGCGAGGATAATTGAGAATATTCGATCAGGTTTGCAAGTTTTGTTCTTGGAAATTCCTTTTAAGTAGATGCAGCTATAAGTATTTTATAATGATAAATCAATGCATCGGTTTACTTAGTGTTTTTTTTTTTTCTTGTTGCATTTCAATTTTAGGGTTTTTAGGTTGCTTAAAATTTATATATATATTGCTCAGGAGATACCACACTTAATGATGATACCTCGTCTTCCATTCTTTGTAAGAGCCATTTACAATTGAATACATTTTTATCACTTTTATCTTAGTTTGTACAGAATGGTCTTGAAGTAGCGTTAACAAATGTTGTAAACTTGAACACAATTTTCTTTATAATCTTGTTGATCATGTTCCAGTTCTTTCATTTCTTTATTATGAAACCAAAAATCTAGTTGTAAGAATAATATTTACTTTTTTTATTATACAAGAATGAATATGTATCCATTTAAAGATCAATAGAAAATATATAACGATATGAGGAAAAGATTTACCTGAATAATGTCTGGTGAAATTTGGTGGTTTTTCAAAATTTAAGAAGCGAAAACTAAATACGTATAACCTTAAGGTTGAAGAAGAAAGATTATCATTCATTGAAAATCTCTTCACAACAATTACCTGGACAAACTTCAATGGAGGCTTACAAGCATTAGCATTAAATTCCATTATCAAATTGTTTCAAACTGATATAATTGAAAATACATGGAGATCAAAGATTGAAGTAAATGAATGCATCAAGCTAATTGAGACTAATAGAAAGAAATATTATACTGATAAAGAACTTGATTTATCGATAAATACAAATAATGGCAATTCAATGTGTTATGGCGATAAACCGGATAAATAATATAGTAGTTATCTTGATACGGGACCAGAATATTGTATGTTAGTTGAAAACATTACCTTAAGAATTAGAATCGAAATACAATGTCATGTTTAGCTATTTGAAAACAGTGTATTGATTCTCTATTTATATAATCCTAAGTATTTGCTTATTTTTAAATTCAATGAATAATTTAAAATCTGTTATATGGAAGATTGCAAAATAGTATGTTAGTGAAATTGTTATAGAGGCGTTGAGCGTTTATCAAATGATATTCAATATTCACTAAATCTGTCATAGAAAATATATCACCTGGCTTTGAGATTGACCACACTGGCGAATTTCCAATAAAAGGTAGAAAATCGATTGGCCGGAGAGAGAAGCTTCGTTATGATCAATCATATTTGAATTATTTTTGCTTTAGCTTAAAGTATAGGTTGATGAAGCATAACGGTGAATTTTCGCTGGATTAGTTGAAAATACTATCGGTGAGGTGTATTTGCCAATGAAAACGGAGTTTCATGTTATCGAAATGATTTATTTAAATTGTCTATATGGGCTATTTGCATAGATGGCTAATAGGAGATCAAAGCTAAGTTTTCTTAAGATAGTGCTTTTAGGATGTGGTTTAACAATTTTAAAGGCTTATTTTGTGAAGTTGATGGTTTCAGCCAATTATTGGAGGGAATAGTTGAAGATACTGGGTGATGTCTACTTTTTATTACCTTTATATAATTTTGTACGAAAGTTGTGAAAATTATGAAAAAAATTTCAGTTCTTTGAAAAAACATAAAATTACAAAACAGAATACAAAAATGCTTGGTTGAGTTAAGATATCTGAACTCCATACATAGTTTAACCATTGACTTTGGTTCATCAAAAAGTATCTTGCAATCAAGCACTTTAGAATAGCGTATAACCATTTCTTTACTGCACCAGAACATCCGTACATATTGTGATTTTGCAGCCGAAACGGAGCAATTTTTTATTCGGTTGCAATACTTACCATATTATAATAAGCTAATAAATATAAATACATTTGATTATTTCACATTGATTAACCTTTCCACTCAAACCATAACAGCATGAAGTCACATTTACGAGGTAGCTACGGTGAAATTCTAAAAACTCAAACTTCAGGACTTATAGTGTTTGACAACTGCCTTACACCTGAAACATTGGCGGAGATCTTTCCAACTGATAATATAGTGTATGTAAACTCCATTCCACCAGAAGACTTGTTAGAAAGGTATGATTGTCAGCAGGATGATTACTTCAAGGGCATCCGCGGAAGACGTGATATATTTGAAGAAAACTTTCGATTAGTGTATGTTAATCCTACCCCATTAACCGAAATACCTACTTCTGGACATGAACGAATAGAATATGTTAAGAATGCCACCGCTAAATCTTTGGCCCAAAGATTTCCAGATGAGAGGTTAGTATACATCAACATAGTCATACCTGAATTATTAGCAATAATGAGTCCTTCTGAACGGTATCATATAAAATCTATGTTGACATATCGAGCTCACTCTCGGGATAACTTTGATTTACAATTATTTGCAAATACTGCTATTCCATTTTTCACAATACCTTTGGAGGTTAGCTTTGATACAGATGGATGGACACTAGAACACGTTTACAGTCTGATTATCGGTATTTCTAAACTTGGCAATAGGTTATTTAGAGTAAAACCAAGAATTGAAACTGAAATTACTAATGAATGTTTTGGCAATTTGAATTTTTTTCAACAAGAATATAGAGAGAGAATTTTAAACTTAGATCCAAACGACTACGAAGATAAGTGGATGAGAATACTTCAAGCTTTTTTATTATCTAATGAGATTGTTAGTTGTGTTCCTGTTACTAAGGGTAATTGCTTTAGCGATTTCGAAGAATACGTTCAATATCCTACGATTCGGTTTCTCGAATTAGCAGGACGTCAAATAAGAATTGACCATTTTGTAAGAATTAAAGACGAAACTAGTGAGGTTAAAATCGTAGGTAGACCAGATGTGGTTTATTCGGAAAATGGAGAACCTTTATTTTTTCTTGATTCGTTAGGACCTGACTTTAGTAATTTGGTTAAGGATGGAATCCAGACATGGAATAATGATTTCAAGTTAATCATGAGAAATTTTTGTACAAACTTTATTGTTTGCAAAGTAACTCGTGGTATTATAACTAATTTCCACCATACTCTTTTCTTAGAGATTGATGAAGGCGATTTGGATAAAATGGCAAAGTGTAATGACACTGAAGTAGAAGTTTCATTTCGTTATAGGTTATTCACATTGAAGGATATGTGTATAACCGTTCAGGCCGCCTTTCTATCATGGTTATATTCCGAAGGCTCTCCAGAAGAAGAGCTTGGTAAGGAAAGACAGAAGGAGACTATTTGTGTTTTTAAAGAAGCCTTAGTGGTGAAGCCTGAAGAAGAGGCGGATTTTCGTCGTGCTGCAATTAAGGAAGTACTTGTCGAAGAAACCAATGCTAGAGCTAAGATTGACAGCCGCAAGAGTCTTTTCCAAGTCACTGGCCAATGTGAATCGTGGAGTGGGTTTGAAGTTTTACGTGGATGGAACTTTTCAGGAGACGGAATCTTGAGAAAGGTGTACAAGTTTAGGGTTGACTTACTTTGTCAATTCTTCCCATTTTTCAAGCAAGTACTCAGCGACAAGAGACCAGGCGATCTGGTTGTGATGAAGCTTTATATTCCGGAAGTTGTTTCGAAGGCGTATGGTTTGGGAGAAGCATTAATTGACCTGGAAGTTATTTGTATACAGAGTTTTCTTAGAGAAGCCAATTGTTATGAGCTGATTGCCAAACACAATTCAGAAGTTGTTGACGAGCAGGATAAGATCCACACGCCTACGATGTATTATTATGAAGGGTTTCGTATGGCGGTCAAGGAACAGAAACCCATTGTAGGGTACTATTTATTGTTATCGTACGTTGAAGGATCAGAAACCGAGCTTTCAGAAGCAGTGATTGAAAAGGGATGCAGACAAATAGAAATGATGGGGGGTATAGGGATCAAGCATGACGACGTTGGTATGAAACTTTGCAAGGTTATTAATGATAATTTTATATTTTTAAATTTTTCATATACTAAGAATCAAGAGCAGAGATATGAAGTTTTTAAAGAAGTGAGAGTATTCAAGAGCCATTGGGAACCAGAGATGGGTTTGGTCGAAGACTAATACCTTTACAAAGTAATACTTTTATTTCATACAAAGTAATACTTTTATTTCATACAAAGTAATACTTTTATTTTATACAAAGATACTTTTATTTTATACAAAGTAATACTTTTATTTTATACAAAGATACTTTTATTTCATACAATGTAATACTTTAAGAGTATTGGTTTATTTTGCAGCCAGGGGTATAATTGCTCAAGGTAAGAGAGATTAATAGAACTACAATAATGTATTTAAATCATAACAAGGTTTCTTGACTAATATACAAGACTGAAACAGTCATAGTTTAAACTAGAAACTATATAATACACAAGGAAAAAACAGGACAAGAATTAGAAAGAAATTAATTAGCAGCAGAAGAGTATTTGGTAACAGCTCTAGTACCTTCAGAAACAGCGTGTTTAGCCAATTCCCCTGGTAAAATCAATCTAACAGCAGTTTGGATTTCTCTAGCAGAAATGGTGGATTTCTTATTGTAAGCGGCTAATTTAGAAGCTTCCCCAGCAATTCTTTCAAAAATGTCGTTAACAAAAGAGTTCATGATAGACATGGCCTTTTGAGAAATACCAGTATCTGGATGAGTTTGTTTTAAAACTTTATAGATATAAGAAGAGTAAGTTTCCTTTCTGGTCTTAGATCTCTTTTTTGGTTCAGAAGAAGAAGCAGTCTTTTTAGCAGCTGGTTTCTTTTCAGCTGGAGCTTTAGAGGCAGGTTTCTTTTCAGCTTTTGGGGCCATTTTCAATTGATTATACGGATGAAAAAGAAAAGTAGTTGTTATTTGATAAAAGAACGGGGATATCCAAGTTTTTATATTTAAAAGTTGTGTTTTTTTGTTTTGATTAAACAACAAAACAAAACCATTGCCGCCGCCCCCTTGAATTAACACTGCGTGATGTAGCGCGGTGCACGGGCGCGGCGCCGGGGGCCGTGCCCCGGTGTACGCGTGGCGTGCTCCAATTTACCAAGGCCCGCGCGCGGTCGGGGGGCATGGACTCACAGTTACACAGGCAGGGGGTAACTGTGTAAACAGGAGCACTAGCTGCCATCAGCAACAACAACAACAACCGCCAATTCACTGGAGGGTTTATAACTGGGACGATTCGCTGGTTTTCTAGTACTTTGATTAGCACAACAAACAAGATACAATGTCCGGTGGTAAAGGAAAAGCAGGAACTTCAGAAAAAGCATCAACTTCCAGATCAGCCAAAGCTGGATTGACTTTCCCAGTTGGTAGAGTTCACAGATTATTAAGAAAAGGGAACTATGCTCAAAGAGTTGGTTCTGGTGCTCCAGTATACATGACTTCAGTTTTGGAATATTTAGCTGCAGAAATCTTGGAATTGGCCGGTAACGCTGCTAGAGATAACAAGAAATCCAGAATCATTCCAAGACACTTACAATTGGCTATTAGAAATGATGAAGAATTAAATAAGTTATTGGGTCATGTCACCATTGCTCAAGGGGGTGTTTTACCAAACATCCACCAAAACTTATTACCTAAGAAATCAGGTAAAGCCACCAAAGGTTCTCAAGAATTATAGGTTATGTATTTAATGGGTCTTCAATTCTCTTCATCAATGTGTATTATAATTAAAATATGGAAATATTAATATTGCAAATATTAACTATTGTAAAGATTAACTATTGCAATTAACTATTGCAAAGATTAACTATTGCAATTAACTATTGCAAAGATTAACTATTGCAATTAACTATTGCAAAGATTAACTATTGCAAAGATTAACTATTGCAATTAACTATTGCAAAGTTAAGAAAGTGATGTAGTTTATCAGTTCCGAGGGACGATAAGGAAATTCACGTGCGATCGTGCACTTTTTTCTCTGACTCGACTCTTCATGAGAAAAAGTTGACTGATTTAATTGTCTATTACTTCTTTCTTTAACGATGGCGCTTCAATTGAACAAGTCTGCTCGGGGACGTAACCTTAAGGTGGCTGCCGGGACCGGGGCCGTGGTGCTTGGGGCCGGGTATCTTTTGATATCGACTTTCCCCCATTTGAAAACGTCAATTTATAACTATCTCACCAATACCCAGGAAGAAGCATCCGATGATAACGAACCAATAGAACTCAGCAGATCCGACGTGCAACAAGCCGAGAAAGAAGAAGAGGCTCTTTCCCAGACCGTGGTGGGTGACAGCAGTCTTGTGGATATCAATGAATGGTCTCAAGATAACTTGAAACATTGGTTAAGCCAAGTATGTATATTACTTTATTGATGCCTTTTAGCAATTACTAACTTATTCAAGAAAGAAATCAGTCCTCCTCCGGATGCTACTCGTGATGGCCTTATTTCCTACGTTAAGTCTATTCAGGAAAAGAGTGGTTAATTATCTTGCCCTTGTACTAAATCTTAACTATTCTCAATTTGTCCTAACCCTAATTTACTCTATACAAAAATTACTAAAGTAATTAACTATTTATCTTGTATGTATTTATTCTAATAATATTATTAAATTTAATGCTGTTCATTCTGTAATTTAGTCCATTCAATTAATTTTTTTTCAAAGATTTCCCGAGTTAATCCTTTCCGTTCATCGACTATATGTCCAAAATGACAATTTATGGATTCAACGTCTCGGTTTCTCCATTCGTCATCAAACAATATAAACATCCCTGCCTCCAACTCTTTTGTCATGCCCAACTCCTTGGCTGCTCTCAGAATATGTCTGGTTTTAGATCCTTGCCCCCATTGAAGATTGGCAAAATACTTCATCGACGGTTTCCCGTTGATATGCAACCGGCTCAATAGCTCCTGTGCTATCCGGGGAGTGGCCGTACGACTGGCTCCCACAATCTCCACCCCGTTAGCTTCTAATTCAACCATTATCGATTCAACATCCTTATACATTGACAATTCCATCCCGTAATGATCAACTACTCGGGTCTTGGAAACCGGCTTGATCGGCGGCGAAAGGTGCGTGTCACACCAGCATGGCCACAACGTGTAGTCCAAGTCAAACACCACCACCGCAGGATACTCATATGGTGTCATCTCTCTGGACCTGATTAAAGTTTCTAAATGAAAAATTTCATCGTTATCTCTCCACAGAAAAGAGAAAAAAAAAAAAAAAATCACTGGCAAAATCAAATAAACTGCAAAACGTCTAGTGCAGTTTGCCCCCTAGGGTTCTTTATAAAGGGGGCAATCACATTATATCCCTTTTTCGATTGCCATCTTGTATTTCATCTTAGTCTGGTACTTCTTCTTCTTGATCATCGACTTCAGCCATGGATTCAGGAGCCTCCAGTGAAAGCATGGTAACTTTGAAAGTGCTGCTTAGCAAACTTGACCTCAATTGTGATAATGTATCTACCGTTGCTGCTGCTGCTGCAGCAGTAAATGGTTCATTACCCTTTGATAAGAAATCAGAAAGAGATATTCTTACTAAGACCATTAGTATTGATCGCTCAGTCTTGAATAAACTCAATTCGAAAGAATCTTTGATTAAAATCTTATCGAAATACGGAATACCTTTATCTCCACCTTACGAATTAATTAGTTTGGCTAGAAAATCAAAAAAGAATAAGAAATACATTGGCTTGGAATCACCAGATGACTTTAAATGCTTATTGAGAAGCTTGAAGGTTAAAAACCACGTCAAGTTACGTATTTCCGATAAAACTGCCATTGCCAATGCTGCAAAGAAGACTTCGGATGAATCTCCTCTTAAAAAAATCGATTTTGCTAAATTGGGTGATGCTTTGGTTGAAGCTTGCTTCGATCATTTCAAAGAGTTCATGAAGGACTTCTCATTTGATCTTGGTGAGTCTGAAAATAAGTCTGATCAACACCAACCGGCTGATCAAACCAATAATCAAACCCATAATCAAACCAATGATCAGACCAATGATTTGGTTGTTCACACAAATGTGGCTTGTGACGGCTGCTCTTCCCATGAATTTAAACCAATCCATGGGGTTAGATATAAATGCTTGGTGTGTCCGGATTTCGACCTTTGCTCTTCCTGTGAAGCAAATTTGAAAAATCCCGTTGGTGGCCATTTACCGGCCCATCCTCTAGCAAAAGTTTCCACTCCAGAGTCGGCTGCTTTTGGTAGGTTCGCCACTAGCTTCCGTGAAGTTGGCTCTATGGAACACGCAGTTTATGAAAATGCCATTAGATTCAAAAAACTCGCCGACTCTATCAGTTCAGGCAATGAAGATGATGATACTAAATTTGCAATGTTACAAAGCTTGGTTGAACAATTTAAAAATAATCAAGCTACTCAATCTTATTCTCCTCAGCAACAAAAACAAACTCAAACTGAAGAAAAAGAAGTGACCGATTCAAATCAATTTTCTGACTTGAACCTTGAAGCTACTAATGAACATGTTGTGGTCAAGACAAAAAAATATAGCGACCACTGTAGAGTCATTTCAATCATGTTGCAAAACAACTCTCGTTTTGTCATTAATGGCGGTGACTTGACTTTTACCTTTTTCAACGATGATGAAAGTGAAACTGTCGTTGTTAGAGCTGCTAATAGTATTGCTCCAGGTCAACACAGATTTTATAACTTGGGTAAATTGTCTGATAAATTCCACGAATTATCAGGTAAAAAATTAAGAATCTCAACCTATGATTCGAGTTTGATAATGGAAGGGCAGTATAATGAAAGCGAAGAATCCAGTCTTGTTGTTAGTACCAAAGCGGTGCCAGAATTTGATACAAAGTCAATTGAAACTTCAAATAATATCGTCTTTGATAGAAAAGATCAAGTTAACGTTGTTTTTGTTCCTAAATCTTCCCAAATGGCTCAAATCATCATTACTAATAAATCAAAAAAACCAATTGATTGCTCGGATTTGAAATTCGAAGTCTATAATTGTTTCGAAACAAATGTATCAAGTGTTTTGGTTCATAAAAAACATGGTATTTTATCGGGTAAAAGTGCTAAATTTAACATTCGCTGTTAACGGAGCCCATCTTAAATATCCATTCAAATTAGTAATGAAGAATGATTCTTTCACTGCTCTTACTGAATTGAGTATGAAACAACTTACTGGCTCCTTTAATTTCAATACCGTTACCCCGGTTGAATTACCAGAAAAAGCTACTATTGAAAGTACTCCCGAAGAAGAATTGAACGATGATAATGCCTCATCTGTGACTGAAGATCACGAACTCGCTTCTCCCCCAGCTTCAGCTGACCAATCCAGACTGCAATCGTTTTCTCTGTCCGTTCACTCGATGGTATTACCAACCTTGCCAAAGGAATCTATTATTGAGCAAGGGTCTCAATACTTGGATGCTAATTCAACCATTGCAGAAGCAGAAGATGCAAAAAATGATGCAGAAAATGACAAGGATATGGATGAGTACGATATGATCAGTGAGTCTGAATGTGAAATTGGCTCTGATTATGAAGTATTATCCACCACCAATAGCATTGCTTAATGATTTTTATTTCATTCCTCAAATTTAATTACTCTTTTATATAATTCTTTTTTCTTTTACCCTTTTTCATGACTAATAGGTTTCACGCTTGGTATGCATGCTGGTTGAATAGGTTGGCGGTTTTCTTCTTCACTCATTTATTTTCGTTTGTTAACTACTTTTGTTTTGCTATATAATTTTCAAATATCTTATGTTTGCTTACTTATTGTGTTGTAGTATTGTCCCTTAATTATAATTTCAAAGTACTTATTCTTATCTGGATCAGTAATGCTCTAATTGACTTCTTGACACTAGTTGATGTCGTTGCTGCAAAATATGAATTCCACGATTTTTTTTAAAAAAAACTCGCTATTTTCAGTCCCTAAAAAACCACCCTCCACAACATTACCTAAACTCAAAAACTATCCACCTACTCTGCGATAATGAGTACTCTTACAGGGTGAACAAAAGAACCTTTTGAGGTATTCAAACATGCTGAAAGAACTGCTTAACAAAGACAAAAAAAAAAAAAAAAGAAAGGTCGTGTAAAGAAACAAGGAATTTTTTATCGCCAGTTGAGAAATCCAGGAAAATTCAGTCTTCTTGCTTGAAATATTCAAGGAAGACAAGGTTGTTTTGGAAAAGCCAATTAATTGATTGATATTCATCAGTAATCGCGATTACTATGAAGTCTCAAGCAATTAAGACAGCGATGTCGAAGAACGAAGCTCCAGAAAGCGAAGGTATGTTGTATATTTTCTCTTTATATATTGAATGAATTCTAACATTTCATTAATAGAACAAAAATTGAAACAAAAATGTAAAGAGTTGAAAAAAAGAATAACGGATATCGAGGAAAATAATGAGATTGCTACTATAGCACTTTCAAGAACTAGAATGGGGATTCGAAGGTTACGTCTTGAATATATGATACTACTCGAAAGACTCGAGGATCGAGCTATAATGGTACCAGATGGTATAGCCGAACTAGAGGAAATGTCACCTCCTCCATCTCCAACTGTTTTGGATGACTCTTTGACTGATTCGAATGCTGATCTTTCTCGTACTTCCTTATCCAAGAAAGGAAAACGCAGAGGAGGTCCGGCTACTTCTGCAGCTGCTAAAGCTAAGTTAAGAGATCCTGATTTACCAAAAAGACCCACTAATGCCTATTTAATATTTTGTGAGCTGGAAAAGGAACGTGTCAAACATGAAATTGAATCAAGTGGTGGTGTCGTTACTGACTTATCTAAAACAATGACTGAAGCTTGGAGAAATTTAGATCTTGAAAA
Source organism: Cerrena zonata (assembly GCA_038087015.1). Taxonomy (NCBI): domain Eukaryota; kingdom Fungi; phylum Basidiomycota; class Agaricomycetes; order Polyporales; family Cerrenaceae; genus Cerrena; species Cerrena zonata. The sequence continues at coordinate 247,443 of JASBNA010000055.1, read as the reverse complement.
ACGTCAACCGTTCTATAGATTGTACGAAGAAGACAGAGCTAGATACCAGAGGGAAATGGTGGTATACAACCAAAAGAAGAAGGATGAAGAGGATGAAGAAATAAGACTGGATGAATCAAAAGCAAACAAAAAGCAAAAAACTGATTCAGAAGCTCCAATAGATGATTCAGAAGCAGACCCTAGTAGGGAAACTACAGTTAAACCTGAGGAGAATGATGAACAAGATGATGAAGATTTAGAACCTTCAATTAACGGAGAAGCAGACGCGGAAGCAGAAATGGATGTTGATGCAGAAGAAGCAGAAGCAGAAGCAGAAGACGAAGCAGAAGCAGAAGCAGAAGCAGAAGCAGAGCAAGAAGCAGAGCAAGAAGCAGAGCAAGAAGCAGAAGCAGAAGCAGAGCCCGAAGTGGAAACTGCCGATACTGAAGCCCCATTGGATTCAGAAGTCAAAGTCGAAGATGACCAAAACCAGGGTTCTAATGAAAACGCAGTTGATTCTTCTATAGCACAAAGAGAAGCCTCAGATGTTTTCGAGACACCGGCACAAAATGGTTTGAATAGACCAACTGATTCAGCAAATGAACACCATACACAGACCAGTCACGAGTCTTCATTGTCAGATCGACCTGTTAATGGAGAGGCTAAAGAAGCCGATCCTGAAAATTCTACTAATTGAGTTTGCCTTTGAAACGTTCTTTGTAAAAATATCAAATTATAATATACACATGTAATATTAAAAATACACTTTTGATCTATATACAAAAGATGACTAAATTGTTCTCTTCTTCTTAGCACGGTAGTAACCATTCTCGTCCTTAACATGCTTTCTTTTTTCTCTAAATCTTTCATGTTTCTTCATCTTCTTTTTGGCTGCAACATCAGGAGCATTAAGAGCCATTTGTGCTCTTTTTGTTTTTCTCTCTTGTCTTCTAGAGTTAACAAGCAGTTTAACTTTCGAATAAATGGCGGTGTAGTCAGACACACCCATTTTATTTTCAATGATTTGCATACATTCAGTAGTTAATTCAACTAATTTAGCATCTTCATCACTTCTACTTGGGTCTAATTCAGTAAAGTTATATAAACCAAGCAAAATTTTCTCAGCAGCTTCTGCTATCTTATTTTCGTCCATAATTTGGACTAACATTGCTGAAAATTGAATTGCAGAAACTTTAGAGATATATGCATCTTTGAAGTTTCTTTCTTGTCTCATAATAGCACATACACGGGAAACCATATATTCAGAAGCATATTTGTATCTGGTTTGTTCTTCATCTGTATCAGCTACTTTGTCTTGGTTGTGAATAAATAATGTCTTGTTTGATTCCCATCTCATCACAATAAGAACCAAGTTTTTCACAATCTGAGTTCCTAATTCTTTTGAAACTGAAGGTGCTCCCAATTGGTGCAAAAGTCTGTAAGCTATGGTCTGAATTTGATAATCGCTTATTTCGAATTCTAAATTATCCAAGTTAGACAAGAGAAGCCCAACTAAACGACAAGATATCAATCTGACCCATGAATGAGGGTATAACAAAACTTCGATTACACTTACCCAGATATCACCATACTTTTCCTTGAAAACCTCCTCTCTTAACTTGGAACAAATCGAATTGAATGCACTCAAATTTATATAAACATCTTCCCACAATGTATCAGAAGAATCCTCATTTGCATTTCTAGATTTCTTCAAAGTAATTTCAATGGTCTCTTTTGCAACATCATCAAGGCGTTTGTTTGATCCAACGCCGAATTCACCAATATAGATCTTATAGATGTTCAAACCACATCTTTTCAATAAATCATTTGAGGATTGGGTGAGCCATGCATTTACGTAAGCTTCAATATTACTTGAATTGGAGGTACCCAATTTTTTAAAGATATTTGAAATTAAGGTAGAGGCCAATTCACGACACTTAGCAACATCATCACTGACAACAATATTTGCTAGAGCAACGAAGAAACTAGATGCCAATTTTTTGAGGAATTCTGTTCCAGATTTTAAAACGACTGAATGTATCAACTCCATAACACTTTGTCTACCAGCTTGAGTTACATACCCTAAATTATTGACAAGGAATTTGAATTGTTTTTCCAATCTACCTCTTCCTTGATCGTATTCCATTAAAAACTGGAAATAGACACTTCTAGACATGTCCCTAATTTCTTTAGAATGATTGACCACCATAATTTTGGCAACTTTATCCATAACATCGTATACTTCAGGTATCATAATATGCTGAGAAACAACAGCCTTTAAAAAGTTAAACGCAAGACCTTGTTTATTTGGTTCTTCTAAGTCAGGAAGTACTCGTTCCAATACATAACTTATTGCAGCATCACTTAATTCAACATTTGGCTTATGTCTGATGATTGTGGATAAAAATTTCAAACTGCTTTGACAAATTTCTGAATTTGTGGAGGGACTATCCTTCACGATATCCAAAGACTTAGCAGCACAAGCCTTGAAAATTTCATCAATATCTTCGGAGAAGGAAAGCCTAACAACGATATTTAAGACTTTCAATGAGCTTATACAAACACCTTCATTGTCAGAATTCAAACTTTCTTGAAGAATTGGTATGAATCCTTCAAGGTTCGAAATTGTAAGTAAAGCATCATTTCTTGTGATAGAAACCCTCAATAATTCCAAAGAGAACTTTTGTAAAGTAGAGATATATTGATTATTCTTGGTTTGCATTTTTAATGGTCTAGCATTAAGTTGAACCAAAAAGTGTTCCTCGGATTCACTAATTTTCTTGCCTTTGAATGGTCTATCTTCAGATTCTTTTGCAGATTGCTTGTAAAGTTCAAAGCAAACAACCAATATTTCTTTAGTACTCGAAGAAGAGTTATGGTTTAATCCCAATGCATATCTTTTCAATAATTCATCTAGTTTATTTTCAGTCTTATAAGAAACGTTTTCACTCAAAAGAAGTTTCAAAGGATGAACGAGGAAACTGAAGTTCTCTAAACTTATATTAGAAGCTAAGATCTCCGCAGAATCAAAACTCTTTTTATGCTTAACTTCTTTCATTTTACTGGTATAACCTTCAGCATCTTTTTCTTGACCAGCAGCACCAAAGGTATCCTCCATGATTATATCAACAAGAAGCCCAGTTGAATCATTTAAGTCACCGTGTTCTAAAATTGGTGATATCAGTACCAACATATGATGAACAGTGAAACTCAAAACATGAATTTGGGAACCTCTTGATAAAGCTGTTTTTAATTCTTGTAGAATAAATTTGAAGTATTTAGCACCAAGGATTGTCACTATTTTACTTAAACTCTTTCTAACAGCATCTCTTAACTCTTCAGAACGAGAACGCATGACCTGACAAGTACTAGTCAAAGTACCAGGTAATTCAGTTTCTATTAGGTCTTCTGTAATACACATGATAAGACAAGTCAAAGCCTCTGCCAATGGAGCACGAGCAACAATGGTCTGATCATCACGCACATTCAAAACTTTCAATATAGATGGGAATAACTCTTTAGTGATATATGTATCAACTTCTAATTGATTTGTTGGAAAATCTTTCAAAATATCGTCATTCTTACCTTCTTTTCTGGAATTAGTTGAATCTAATAAGGATTTTGACACCGAAACAATGATATTTACTCTGACTTTTAGTTCTTCGGGTTTGGAGCTTTTTAATGCTGCAAGATATCTTCTGTACAAGGCTTTGTATTGAGTCCATGTAACACAAGTACACAATAAGCCAATAGTGACAACAGCTTCATTAGAAATATTTCTAAACTTTTCTCCTTAGCAACAGCATAACTTTCGACAATCGGCAATAAATAGTGTGAAATGTTACTACCAGATAATTCATTCCTCAATCCTGCCAAATCCCTAATTGCCTTTTGACGGGAAAACAATTGGATGTGTGTGATGTTTTCAAAGAAATTTGATTCATCATCCTCACCGAATAATACCTTCATATTTTCAAACTCCGGCAAATATTTGTTATGTTCAACAATATGGGAAAGCAATCCAATGTACTCAGATTGGACATCTTGGTTGTGATGTCTAATACCGATACGTAAATGGGGCAAAACTGTGTCTTTGAAAGAATGTATGAATTTACTTGCTGCTTCAATAGATTCTTTTTCTGAAAAACAATCAACAAAACGTTTCAAAGTAAATGCTGCATTTGTTCTTATGGCCAATTCAAGCTCGTCATTGATGAAAAATAAAGCACAATTAATTATAGGGAACCATTGGTCAGTGGAGAAAGTCTTGTAGAAATCTTCATTGATAGTTTTAAATGCGCTTAAACGTCTTTCGAAATCTGGTTCTTCAATACGCTTTGGAGAATTTGCATTCAAATCATCAAGTAATTCACCCACAACTTGATAATCAACAAATTTGTTACCAATACTTTGAACCACAGTGACTAATGTTTGACGGATTGAGCGGTCACTATAAACTCTGAAAGCCTTTGATACACTTTTATAGAGACCTGACAATTCATCGAATGAACAGTCAAATTCATTGATCAAAGCAGATAAGGAAAGAAGAATGTTAGTTTTATCTTTTGAAATAACTTGACTTTGAGGTTTATCTAACGCTGAAGTTAAAGATCTCAATAAGGATGATCTTGTAGAATCTTCATCGATGTAATTACCTTCAATAATCAAAAGAAGAATATGAATAGCTTTCGAATTAGTATCACGATCAGTTGTTTTTTCAATAACACTTGGTAGATTTTGAAGCAATGAATCAACCAAGATGGCAGCAAGTGTAAAGTATCTATCATCATCAATTTTATTTCTTGTTAATGCCTTGATACAAAATTCTAAGACCACCGAAAGTACTGATTCTTTCAAATGCTGATTGAATAACAAAGAAACCACAGCTTTAACTGGAGCGAAATCATCTATGTATAAGAATTCATTAACGTTATCCGATTCTATCCAACCAAGTATTATTTTCAATACAGAAGATGGTTGTTGGATATTTTCATCAGAAAACTTTTCTAACCTTGCTTTGATGATTGAGTTATAAATCAACTCAACATATTGATCCCATTCAAATTTTGGTCCCTAATAATTTGAATAAGGTTTCAAAGCACTTCAGACCATTCTGTCTTATAGAACGAATACTCTTGACAAATATAATATCTTCATCACCCTTTAATTTATCAATCTTGTCTTGGGCCACGATTAATGAAAAAAGCAAAGGCTGAATCGTTGCTTCCAAAACCTCTTTATATTTATAACCCTAAGGAACCGTAAGCTTCTTCCAAAAGATGGACATAACCTAAGATTCTTCTTATTTCGAAAGAATCAACAGAGTCTAAGTCCAAATCTCCACTGAAGTAGGCCTCGAAACTAGTTCTACTTGATCCAATTTCTAAGAATTCCTTAATATATTGATCAGGGAAATTTGGTAGAACTGAAAAAACGGCAAATTTTTTACCAATCTTACTAGTTGTTTTTGATGCACCCTGAGCTCTACCGAATAAAAGTCTTAATATAACTGGGACAACTGTTGGATAATCTTGATCTTCAATGGTTGAGTCGGACCCCTTAACAACCAACTTTGTAACTTCATCTCTGAATATGGTGTCATCTAACAAATTTTTTAAATTATCTTTATACTTATTGACACCCGGAATTTTCCAATTCATAAGCACATCCTAAAGCAACTTCTTGCATTTGACTTTGTCTATGACTAAGCATGTCCATGATGTGAGCCTTGAAAGCATCTTTATCATGGATCTTATTCAAGTTCTTGAACTTACTAAAGACAGAAATTAATGAAGTACGATCTTTTACCGACCAATGTGGGGAGTTTGAGTTTTCGTCATTATCATTTTCGTCATTATTCTTCAACACCAAAGGAACCAATTCATCAGATCTGGATTCTGCAACTGATGGAACCACAGACAATGATTGGATAACTCTTGAACGTAACATGTATTCGTAAAGGGAATCGCCTCTTAATTCATGAGTGAAATCCATAATCGAGACGGTAGCATTTTGATATTTTGAAAGAAATTCTTCATTTATATGTTTGAAGTTATCGTGAATTCTATAATTATTAGGTTGCCAATCTGCTAATGAGCCTTCATCATTATCATCAAAGACTGAAGTTAAATCACAATAGGTTGAATCTTGAGAATTGAAGTCAAACTTGAGAAGATATGAAAATAAACTCCAAAGGTATTGAGAACATGACTCTGAAATGAATGGAAGTGATTTATAGACCCCATCCCAACAAGGTTTAAACTTATTGGTTAAAAGACCAATCATGTAATTTGAGATTGATTTTTTTTCAATTTCCAGAGGAGAGTCTAAACTTTTGAAAGTATTAGCTAAATTTCTAATTCTTAGTTCCAAATCTCTTGAATTGGAAATAGTCAAAGGAATTTGTTCTATAATTTGAATTTGCTGTAAAATAGGAGAAACTTCATCAGAACCATGAACGATACTAGTTAATTTTATCATTAATGCAATTGAGTTTAAACGAGCTTTAGGGTTAGGAGAAGAAAGGTTATCGGAAACGGAGATAATGGTAGCATTTGCAATTAAACTTAATTTATCACCTAAGGAAGCGTGAGAAGTAGATATAAAGTTTTTCAATGAATTCATTAGTATTGGAGATTCTTTGAAACGGGAGAAATTATTACTGAGTAAAACAATATCGAAGATTTCATTTGAAAGTTTTGGATTTGGATTTATTGATAATGACATTGTTAGTAAATCAATGATGATACCGATTAAATCATGAGAAAGTTTAGAATCCAATTCAAATGATTCATTGAATAATTGTTTGATCAATTTAATGAAATATTGAGTTGGTAAATTGACGAATTTAGTATTATATTTCAAAACCAGAATTCTCCAATAAATTTCTAGGAGGTCATCATGACTGGCAATTTTTGAAAATGATTTCAACTCGGATATTATAACATCTTGGACCTCATGAGGGATTATAATGGAATTAAGTAAGGTTGACTCTTTTGCAGATAATCTATTTAAAAAAAATGCCAATTTTTTCAAATTGTCGAATGACTGGAAATTTTTGGAAGACAATTTATTAATGAAGTTTTGAATGTAATTTGCAATACCAAAGCTTAATAATTTTGATTCGGATATGGATAAGTTTGAATCAGCAAAGACGAGGAAATGACTAGCATTATTCAAAGAAATAATTGAATCGAATAAAGTTTTATGAAATCTTGTAATTTCTTGATTATTACCATTACGGAATAAGATGATGAAATTATAAACCAAGGAATTCAACAAGCTTGAATTACTTTCATGGGATGAATTTTGGGTTTTATTGATTAGTTTAATCAATAGGGAAATGATTGGATTCCATGATTTAATTTTTTTACCCGACTCAGCAAATGAAAGAGTTGATAAGATTTGAGAGACTGAAAGTAATAATTGTAAGTTTAAATCTTTATCAAGAAGCTCATTAAGATAATTTATGATTAAGTTATAGAATTTATCACAAGCGTCAGGATTACCGTGATTGAATAAGTTTAAGATGATATCACAAATGATTGAAATGATTGAGCCCTTTGATAATGAATCCTTTGAATCATTTAACAATAATGAATGATCAACTAATTTAGATAGAATGAGAGACGATTTTGAATGGAAATTACCCGAAGTACTCATCATTGATTCTGCGTATAAAGTGACCAAGGATTCACGATAGCTTTGATTATTAATGATGAGATCGATTTGATTATTGAAAGAATAAGTTATTATTGAATCTAATGAATCGGATTTAGATTTTCTTATCAAGAAAGATAAAGCTTCCGCTGAGAATCTTGAGATGTAAGTTTTTTTGGTCAATGATAATGTTGGTAAAAGGTTTTCAAAAGTTGGGATCAAATCATTAACCAAACTTCTCGATAAGTATTTGAAAGAGAATGCCAAACAGTTAAAGCACCATTCCAAGATATTTGAGGAGTTTTTATTATTTTGTAAATCATTTGGGTTAACCGAACAAGCTAAATCGGTGACTAGTTTCAAATATTCTTCATAATGGGGTAAAAAATCCGGGCCCAAGTCATGAATGAACTGGGATAATAATTCTAATAAAGGTTGAATTGAATTTGCATCATTAATTTGTATATGTTTCACCAAGGATTGAAATACTTTATTTTGGTAGTATAAGAGCTGAGGCAAAGTCTGGACCAAGGATTCGATTTCGTCTAAGAAATCGGTGAAATCACCACTAACATTAACTTCTTTCCAATGGTTTAAAGTAGTAAGGAAATGGGATACTTCGACAAAATCATGGACTCTTTTGGTCAAGTTAAGACTGGGCTCAATTTTCATTGAGTCGACTCGTTCACGGAAAGACGCAAACGCGTGTCTTCTCGTGGACTGGGTCTTCTTGACCTTGCTATGCTTCAGAGACATCGACATGATAAAGATGTAGATCAAGGTTGATGGTGATGGAATAGAGAAGTAATTTTTTTAACAGGGCATCGGGGCATCTCATCAAAATAGTCTGGCGCACTACAAAAAATTTAAGTGCACTACAAAAAAAAAAGTACACTATCCAAAATATCGAATAGATAAAAGAATATAACTCTTTTAATTGACCAACTAGACAATCCAACAGAGACAGATGTCAGATCAATCGGACAGGACGCCGTTGTTGGCGACAGGAAGCAGTGGGAGGAAGAAGCGGCTAGGGTACCAGGGGGAGACCCCTGAGAATCCCATAAAGCTCCCTGAGACCAAGAGCAAAGAGCCGGTGGTGAATCAAGCCAATCGGGCCAGTTCCAAGATATCACAATCTCCGCAGATAGGATTGCAGCGGACGAGTCGTACCACGAGTAAATTGAAGTTGCTACCGGAGGATCCAATTGGGATTGAGGACGAGGAAGAGGACGACGACGAAGAGGAGGAAGAGGAGGAGGAAGTGAGGAAGAGAAGAAGTAAACGACTGGGGGTTTACTCGCAAGTGAAGCGAATCACCGACAAGCCGGCGCGGAAAGATGCCGAGATATTGAGTAAGCTGCATCGAGATTTACTACCCAGGGTAAGTGCATACTGTACGTGTGGGTCGTATAAGATGAAGGAGTTATTAAGATGGCTAAAGGAGAGGAAAAGAATACATAATACGAGTCCGAAGTTATTTGACGAATGTTTATATACGCCGTTCCGGTATAAGGACTGGAGAAACGAGGAAGAGGTGGAAGAAGAGAATAGTGAACGGAAGTTAATTCGATTAGCGGATGAAGGAGGAGAGATTGATATTGGCAAGCAAAACGATATATTTATATTTGAGTACGGGGTGATAATCATGTGGGGGTATTCCTTAAAGGAAGAGCAATTTTTCCTAGACAGTCTAGACAAGTTCGAAAGTGAAAAGTTACTGAATGAAGATATACAAATCGAAGAGTTCAATTACTATATCACCCAGCTGTACCAGCCGCGAATCTATAACGATTTCATTACTTTGCGAGATGATTCGAACTATATGTTGAAATTATCGATCAGCCATGCATTGGCGCAATCGGTCAAGATCTCCTTATTTGAAGAATTGGTCGATAACACCATCGAAGACACCCAGGACATCCCGCAGCAAATAGCCATGACCGGGAAAGTCGAGATGACGCGGGACGAGATTATGAAATCGATTGGAGAGCTCTTTATCTTGCGAATCAACATCAATCTCCATGGGTCGGTGTTGGACTCCCCGGAACTCATGTGGGCCGAGCCGCACTTGGAGCCCATCTACCAAGCAACCAGGGGATACTTGGAGATCAACCAGCGGGTTGAGCTCTTGAACCAGCGACTAGAGGTGATCAGCGACTTGTTGCAGATGTTGAAAGAGCAGTTGGGCCACTCGCACGAAGAGAGTTTGGAGTTCATTGTGGTTGTGTTGGTGGGCATCGAGGTCTTGGTGAGTCTTATCAACATCATCGTCGACATACTCACCTATTAAACCATCTACAAATGTCGGCCACCTATTAAACCATCTAACCACAAATGTCGTCCCCTGGTTGCAAAATACAACCTTCACCGCCAGGAGTTCTTCGACCAAACGACACGACCCCCTTTGACACTCACCACAAGTCGGCGCGCGCGCCCCCTGCCCTCGGAAGTCGTGGGGCTCAAGCAAGCAACCCCCGGAAGAGCAATCTGAGACAACAACAAATAGAATCACTTACATAATCGATAAATAAAAAATATAAACGAAAACAAGGGAAAAAATAACTGGCAAACAATCAACATTAAAAGTGAAACAATGAAAATATGAACATAAAAGCAATACTGGCCAAAAAATAACTGGTCAAGTAAGACACCGCCAGAAAAGGTTAAAAATAATCCTGGCCAATAAGTAAGACAGAAATAAAAGGTAAAAAATAAGTAAAACAAGCTCAGAAATAAAAAAAAAAATAAGTAAAACAAGGTGATCTTCAAAAAGTACCAAAATTCAGACATCACCTCATCGTAGTAACTGTAACTCCATCCATGCCAGAACTCAAACTAAACGGCAGAACGCAGAACGACACAACGCAGAACGACACAACGACACAACGCAGAACGACACAACGACAGAACGCAGAACGACACAACGCAGAACGACACAACGACAGAACGCAGAACGACACAACGACACAACGCAGAAGGACACACCGTCAAAGTGTCTGCGGGTGGCCAGACAGCCTTACGTAACCGCACATTTACCCTAATTCGCCATCGGTTCTAGCCCCTCGCTGCCACCACCACCACCGGCCATTGTCTCAGACCCCTGGGAGCAACGCCATTGGCCAGCTCGCTCGCCCGGAGACTGCACCGACAGTGATTCACCCTGCTCAAGAATTGTGTGACTGTTTTCTGACCTTGTTTACCTTGTTTGACTTTGTTAAACCTTTGTTTGTTTGTGTCTGAGATACGTTGAATTGCTCTTTTGCTATGAACGAATTAAAAAACATAAAAACAAAAAAAAAAAAAAAAAAAAAAAAAAAGAAAAAATCAGCCACCAATTAACTGTTCCACAACCTTATTAATTATCCACAATATATATTCAGTTTATTGCTGCTAATCCTTTTTCTCTAGACTTTTTCTCTTCATTGAAAGGATCAGCAAATGTTATTGTCTTAAAGTGGAATACTTTCAGTCTAATACATCCCTAGTCGATCAAGCATCATGACTAGTAACGATAAAAGTAGTATACCTTGGACAAAGGGGAATGTTGGAGATTCGAACTTGATCAGAACGTCCTCTTTGGATCCGGATTATATAAGACAGAATCTAAACTTGATTAATACTCCAGTTAAGTTACTTTTTGAAAAAGACGTCAACTCCATCACTCTTGATTGGAGCCAGGATGAAATGATGAATGAACGAAGATTGGTTCAGTTTAACTTTAATCGGATTTCGCCCACGGATTTCTGGGTGGAGTTCAATCCAATCGCAAAGAAGAACTATACGCCAGAGATCCCCATCATCTCGTGCATCTACTGGAAAGAAAAAGATATTCATATAGTGACTAGTGTCGACATCATTTTGATTTTGGAATACTTGGTGCAAGAAAGTTTTTCTATCGAAGAGAAAAACCGGATTCGCCGTAATTTGCAAAGCTTGAAACCATACACCATCTCCAGAACAAATTCTAGTCTGCAGAGGTTTTTCAATCTACTCATGAGTATGGAGGACCCCAGACCTAGAAATATCGAAAAAGATTTGAAAGTCTTCAAATGGTCAGACTTGTTTGTTGCTCTAAATAAGGTTATTCTGAAGTACTCTTCAAATATCCATTCCTATAATTCGGCTCCCAAAACAACCCCCCATTATAATTCAAATTCAACTTCTCCCATTCTTAATCATCATAATAGAAAACTGTCCGATCCCGGTAGCTCAGATATTCTTTCTTTAACCTGTCCTCCTAAAAATAATTCTTCAATCCATCATTCTCAATTTAATAACTTATCCAATCCGAACTTATCAATCTTGGGGATTAACGGAGGTTCAATCAATAAAAACCGTCGTTATTCAGCCGATTTGACTTGTTCTCCAAATAAACAATTCAATAATCATCTCTATTCAAAAGACGATATCATTACCAATCCAAATCACTTCCAACCCCCTCCAAAACACCACCAATCGTTACCTCCTTCCTCAGCATCTCCTTCCTTTTTACCCTATGAAAGATTGAAGGTTTTGAAAAGAAGAATGAATCAGTCAAATAACTCCAACCAATTATCCATCAATAATCGTAATAATCGCATCTTTCAACACGCTCTCAAACCAGCTGATCCAGTCCCTTTAAATAGTAATACCTCCAACAATAACACCCCTAATGGAGGAGGCAGCTCCAGCGCCACCATCACCGACGATTCAAACTCCTCGCCAGACGACTTGGATAAAATCTCAAACGAACGGGACTCCAACGACTCGTCTGCTAACGAATTATCTAATGAAAAATCAGGTTTTGCTGCAGTGGCTGCTGAACAGAAAAAATCCCCCAATAACGATTCGGAACTGGCTTCTGCTCCCGAATCAACGGAAATCTTGGAACTGAACTCAACCCAAGGCACTCCTAATAGTAACGACGAAAACGCCACCGGCTCCAGATCAAATGAAGATAGCGGTGGTGCTTCCTTATCAGGATCAGGGATTTCTGGCTCTGGCTCTGGTTCCGGTAGTAGTGGTTCCAACTTGGTCAGTAGTAACACGGGATTATCTTCCAATATCTTTAGTTCAAATGATCAAAACTCTTCCACTCAACCTTCTTCAAATACCTCTGGTGGTAATAGTGCCGGTAGTTATATTCGTCATGGTGCTTTGAATAAAATACAAAATCAAGTTCCTCCTCCTCATCCTCCTCAACAAATTAAAGAATTGGATGAAGGAGTTAATAAAAATTCGGTTGAAACTAATAAAGATTCGGATAATGTTAATAATTTCACCAAAGATCAAAGTAATCGCATGTTTGGTTCCTCGAAAATTGAAGACCCAACTCCAGTCATTCATCCAAATCAATATTATCAATATCCAACCCAATCTCAATTATATCATCCCAAAAATGTTAAAGGTAACAATACTCCTCCTTTATCAAAGAAAAATGTCGAGATTCACGATGCTGAGTTACAACACCAACCTCCAGTCAATTCAAGAGCAGCCCGTTTATCAAGATTGGAAACAACCGCCCAACCTCCTCCAATTCAATCCTTGGACCCGTTACCTTCTTTGAAAGATAACATCGACAATATCAATTCGTTCGATAACCGTCATCAGAAAAAGGAATCGGGTATCCAATTACCTCCAATCACTCCTTCTTTCCAATCCAACTTCCCCTTACCTAGTGCTAAACAAGTTGCAGGCTATCTGAAGAATGCTGATGGTTCAAACTTGTTCCCCATTTCAAAAAATATCAAGGAATCGATGCCTGAAGAGGAGAAAACTTTACGCAATTAATGTCATATAGTCTTTCATTTAATAATTAATACTCTTAATATCTTCTTATTTATTAATCTTTTTTTTTTTCTTTTTTCTTTTTTTGCATTCAAATCTTATGTATATTAGTGTGTTATGATGAAAATTTGGCCCTTTTGTAACAGTTTAATATTGTACTACAGTAGAATGTCTAATATGAATATATATATTTATAAGGTTTAAACTTTTTTTTCAATAGTTTCTTTAAAATCTGGAGTACTTTTAAAATTAGTTCCTGATTTGTCAACTTCAACATAATTTAAATAATCCGAGGCAGTTTTATTTTCGATCTGTTGATGAACATGTTTATCGGATTTTGAACTTAAAGGTATGGTTGAATATGAAATATTATTATTATCAAGTTTATATTGATTTGGACTATTTGACTGTAATAATAAATTACGTGGTCCAACAATTTTGATAAATTCTTGATTTCCAACAAAATAAGTTAATAAAACTGAGCGAATTTTTTTAATAGAAGTAATTAAAGATTGTAATCCATCTTTAATCAAGTTGAAATAATATCCATAAGTACCCATGGTAGAAGAGTCAACTTCCTTTTTGGTTAATTTGATTGAGGTTGTTTCAATTTGTTTTTGTAAATCGGAATCATTTTCATTATTAATTGGGAATGAATATTTCAATATACAATTTTGTAAATCATATGGTCCATTGACACTAATTCCTAATAAATTATTTTGGTTAACTAAGATTTCTTCTTCAGGACGTAAATTCACATTGTAAATGGTTCCATTTCCAACTAATCCAACCTGTCCTCTTCCACTTAACAAAGTATACCCTAAAGAATTCCATTTATATAAACCAGTTAATGAATTTGATGGAATTTCATATTTTTTAGATAATGCCTTCAGTATATAATATGGTAATTTATACATTCCAACTTTTAATGAATTCCCAGTGTAAACTTGTAATGCTTGATTATCCAAGATTGCCCAATCATTAATCCCATCCAAATTAAGTGATACAAACGATTTATTGTTAGATTTAGTGAAAATTGAAAAATTCCTCGAAATTGAACTAACCAACATCGAAAATGGCGTGGTTGATATCAACTTGAGATAGCTCGAAGCATAATTCCCATAGATAAACCTTTTAATTGGATTAATAATCTCTAATTGGTGTTGAATTGGTGCTTTGGTATTTGCAGAATCAACTCCATAAACTGATAATAATGACCCTCTTCTTATATAAACCGGCACCGAAGGTGGCGATTGAACTGACATTATAGTTGGTGGTATCCCCAACGCTTGGAACTCCGCCAGCTCTAAATTCTGTTTAACTGCCAAATTATCAGCATACTTGATATTCTTTGGATCACTAACACTATGATCTACTTTAGCACTGGCCTGAGTTGGTGATGGAACCGAACTAGATGGTGATGCCCCAACACTAACTTTCCTAATGAAATTCAATTGTCTGACTGGCTTCATGCTTACCTGAGCAACTATCCTCTTAATAATTACAGTAAATTCTTTGGCTTCTTATGGTTGGTCTATATACTGCTTTGCTTTTTTTTTTTTTTTGTTAGGCTTTGTTCGACTTCGGGTTTTTTCGTTTGAAATCTTTTTTTTGTTAGTGAAAAATTCACAATTAGTACCGATGCTTTACTTCAAATATGAATGGCTAATATCGACTATCGGACGTATTCCATATGATATAACAGGGTAACAGTAGTCCATTTATATGCGCAAAAGGGATGGCTACAAAACAAATATAAAGAAGTATAAGTTAAACGGTTTGGATTGCAAAAAAAGCGAAGAAGAATCGAGCTTTTCACGGAGTTTAATGCTCCACCAGTGCTAAAACAGCCAGTGAATGTGATTAGATATAATGGGAGAGGTACTGATGACAGAGATTAGACATGGCATTTCGCTAATTGACCCCCGGTGTTTATTCGTTAGTGAAATATTCGTTTGTGATATCCTTGTGTCCATAAACTTATCCGTAATTCCTTTACTAGTACATCTTAGAGTTCTCCGTTAGTCTTGGTTGTTTTCGGTTTATTCTTCTTGGTCAGGCTCGGTGGCAGCACTTCATTGAAGCTCTGCCTAGACTGTTCAAAGGAGTCTCCGTAGCACCATTCATGTCTCTGTAGTGTATTTGAGCGAATGGAGATAAGAGGTTATTCGCATATTCATTTTCCCTTTTGTACGGTGTTATGCATTCAACCATGGTGGGCACCATGACTGTTGCTTAATAGAAAGGCTTGACTAACTTACATCGTTGCCAGGGATGCTTGTATAGCTTACTCCAGAGGGGCTTGTCCAACTTACTGTCTTGATTTTAGCATTGTGATGGTTGCAAATTCTTCTGAACAACTTCAAACCTAGAGCATAAAAGTATGCATCAGTGACAGACCATGTAAGATCAGCCCAGCTTTTGCAGCTCTGCGATTTACTATCTAGCAATGAACAACCGACTCGGCTGAATAGTTGAATTGTTTATCGAGAATTTTACCAAAATTAGTACATAATGTCTAGATAATCAAAAAAAAAAAAGAAAAAGCCTTATTATTGTTTTACTTTATACCAAATAAGATAAGATAGACGTTGTCGTATATGAAAAGAAAGCTCCAATCATTTATTATTACTTCCTTACAAAAAAGTAATGTAAATTTCCCATATTAACTTTCCATACAGAAATTTTAAATTATAAAACCTGATACCTGATGTTTAAATTAGTTGTAAAATTTGCCTATGCAATCGAGAATCAGATGCTTTCTCTTTTATATAATTACATAGCACAGTAGACATGATGATGATTTACAATGAATAGCGGAACATCCTTTTGCTGCAAAAAAAAATATCATTTGGGAAGTCATATAAGCATTCCAAAGTTTGAACACACCTCGAACAATGCTTAAATTTAGAAAGCCCCTCTCCATAACTGAGAGATACCTTCTCCTAGTACCATATTCTTGCTTAATGTAAGTACAAATTTGTCTTGCTTAATGTAAGTATAAATTTGCCATGCTTTGAGCTCAGGACTCATTATATTGGGTAAATCACTTTAAAACTTCCCAACCAACTACTATATAGGAGTGATTCATTAAAGTGCTTCTTTATATTCGCGCTAGTTGAGCCACGAGTTCATCAATCGCAACACTTTACTTCACTGACTTTGGCTTGGTCTGTTGGACAAACCTACTCCTCTTGCACTCCATTTATCATCAAATATTTTTAAAGCTTTAAATACTAAGCCTTTCTTTTCGAAGCTTGGATATTTTTCTGCTCTTTATTGCTTCATATATGTGCAATAAAGTGGAAAAGTTTGAAGAAGCTAACAAAAAAAATTGAACTTCAAAAGAGCAGCGACCTGAGCCCGAGAAAGTTTCAAATTGTTTTTCTGTTTCCATCAACAAAAGAGAATATATATTAGTACTCTGAAACTCTCTTAATCTTCTTAAACAAAATTTTAAAAATATTTTGAATTTTAGGTGTGCTCGAAATCTTATGAGCATGTATATCTATTTGCGCAGAAACGCATAAATAATCCGCTATGGCCTGGTCGTTTCGCTTTCAGGTTTGGTGTACGGATTGAAGAACTATATCCGATATAGTGTAATGGCTATCACTTGACTCTCTCCAAGTCGGAATCCGGGTTCGATTCCCGGTGTCGGAACCTTCTTTTTTTTTTTGCATATACTTTTTACAAGATTGAATTGTACTCATACTTTTTGTACACTTCAAACGGCTAGATATATTAGGATACAAAGACTAAAATTAGAAGTTAATTTAAATATATATTGTTTGATCTACCTCGAAGACTATTTAGATTTTTTTTTTTTGTTATTTGAAGGGAAATTTTCAACTTGTTTTTCAATATTTAGTAATTCTAATTGTTTTTCATATTTATCAATGTCAGTTTCCAATTCTTCATTTAGTTCTTCTTCATAGAAAACTTCTTCACCTTTGCTAGATTTATAATGATGAGAAGATTTTGCATGGGTTAATGAATTTTCTAAATCGTCATATATACGGGAATGATCTTCATAATTTTTATCTTCATCTTTACCATATTGTTCACAAAATCTTGTTGAACCTTCTAAAGCACAAACAACATTGTCATTATTATAACCGTTGAGAGATTTACTTAAATCTTTTTCGGGATCACTTACTACTTTAGTAGTTGGTTGATTTAAAAGTTTTTCATTATTTGAAGAAGGAGAATAAAATAAAGATTTTTCATTCAAAATTTGCGATAATAATCCTTTGACATCAATTTTATGAACGGTGAAATCTGAAATTGATAATGATAATGTCATATAATCATTTAAAATCCAATTATCTTTAGAATTTTCTTGATCAAAAGATTCAATTGACCAACTTGAAATACCATTTGGAATTAAGACATTTGAACCAACGCAAATCTTCTTTGGATTCATTAAATCCCACCCTATGATAGGAATGTCAAATGATATAGAAGAACTTATATGACTAATTTTATAAAAATCTTTTGGTTGTTTAAACGGTTTATCAGTTAATTCTTTAATTTCGACATCAACAGTATCTTTAACGATAATGACCAAGTTAGGTCTATACATATTATTACCACAGCCACAATCATCTAAATGAGCTCTTGCAAAGCCAATCCAGACTTCTCTATTAGGAGGAATAATTTTATCAAGATCAATATCACTTCTTGAATTTAAAATAGATCTGACATTCATTAATTGAGTACCACCTCTTAAAGGACCAATTTGAGCTTGAGGGCTTAAATTATTATCCAATCTATAAGTGAAAGAACATAATCCAGTATCACCAACCAAATCACATTTTAAAATTTCTAAGTTAGCCCATCTATAAATAAAGTTAATTGTTTTATCGAATCCATTTTTAGATCTTTGATCAATACTAATGAAAGGAGTCCAATTTTTTTGCTTCTTTTGTCTTGGTAAATTTTTAATTTTTAATTCAACAACTTTATTGTATATACGATTATCGTATTCAGCATTTGAAATTCCGTCAGTATTTTCTTTACCTGATTGAGTTTGCCATGGCCAACACATAAACATTGATCTGAAGAATTCAGTCTTCATTAAAACATGGTCATCAACGTCGTCATCAAAATGAGATAATTTACGATGATAAGCATTGAAAATTATAAGAGGTTCTTCATAACCTTTTGAATTTTTGGTCAACAATAATCTTGGATCTTCAGGACCATAATATTTTCCTTCAATATTATCATAATCATGCCAGAAAGGTATATTCAAAACTTGAGGGAAACTCATTGTTTTGAAGAAAATCTTGGAATCTTCATTATCGTCATCATCCATTGATTTCTCGTTATTAGTTGGTACTACTAATTTTGAATTAACTAATTCTTTCCAATCTTTATCGAAAATTTGTGCATAGGTAAATGATAAAATTGGACTATTTCTAGTTCCCTTTGGACTATATAAGATTCTTGAAATCATAAAATGAACCTGGTATTGTTCTAACCAGACAGAAGAACCTGCAAGACGATACCAAAAACGATCCACCACGTTATATTTCAATTGAAGTTCTAATTCATCGATAAAGAATGGAGAAAGTTCTTTCAAATACGGATCGGTGGACGCTTGGTTTAGTATCTTGGTTAACATCTCATTCAAAGACACTTGAACATTAACCGGGTCATTTATCTGGGTTTGATCAAACGTTTTAGCGATATTATTACATTTTGTCAAATCTAAATTAGTGTTTTTGGAAGAGTGGAATATACTAATGTTATGACTTTTGAAATTCGATTTCAATAATTCGTTAGTTATAGGGTTATTCTTAACGTCATTTTCATTAATATTTTCGTACTTGGCCTTCACTATAGAAGGTTTTTTCAATTCGGTCGAATTAAACGATTTGGATTCTTTTGCATATATTCCTTCAATCCCTCCTTCTTTACCGGGAACTTGTATGGAAATATAAGTTGATTCTTGGTTATTTGATGCTTGGAAAGACTCATAAATGAACCAGTCCCCTGATGATATGCCGATTTAAACGTTTCAAGTAGCCCATGCTGATTATAACCAGAAAATTGGGAAATAACAATTAGCCCAAGCACAAGAAGCCCCACCGCCAATGGCAAGGAGAACCTATACCGCCTGAAAAGAATCATACCGCCAGGTAACTATCGATTTAATAGAAGAAGAGTTGAAGACTGGAAGAAGTTGAGTTGAATAGCCGCTCTTCCTTTTTTCTCTCTTTTTTTTTTTTTTTTTTTTTTTTTTTTTTTCCTATGTTCTTTTTTTAACTGCTTTAGAAAGTTGACGCCAATCTACGGAAACAAGGGCTAAACCGTCAAATGTTATCTTTAGTAGCCATCTACAGCCACTGGCACAGCAAGGGATTGATGTTGTTTTACACACGCAATACGTCAAGTATAAGAGACTTTAGTGCTTCAAACGGGCCTCCGCCTCGTTCCTTATTGCTGTTCACGTGTGCCACGCGAAAGGACGCCTCGTCAGAACATCAACAGATTATTACTTCTGGTGCTGCGAGACTTGCTAACATTGCAGCAGGAGCCGGCTGTTGGGGGAGAGCACAAAGTATAAATGGGTATATTACAGTAGAAAAGTACACAGATTACACAGGTCACACTAGTTTTTGGTTTCTGATGCGTCTTCTTCGACCTTGGCTTCGACTTTAGCATTTGGGTCTGGTTTTTGTTTTTGGTTTTGTTTTTCTTTTTCTTGCTTCTCTTTTTCTTGCTTTTCTTTCTCTTCTAGTTGTTTTTGTTTTGCTTTTTCTTTTGCTTTTTCTTCTTTTGTCTTTTCGCCATTTTGGAGGCCGTAGTCGTAGCAGAAGTTCTTTGATTCACGAATGGCACAATCAACGTTGATATTGTTGAATCCGTTGTTCTTCATCCAGTTATGGCTAACGTCATCCTTGATGATATCAATGTCTCCGATCAACCGATTGGTTTTGATGTCAGTGTTGTAGTCTAGTCTGAAGATTTCATTTAATAAGCCCTTGATATGAATGATATCAACCGTAGAGTCACTTACACTAAAGGATAGAGTGAGATAATCCTGAATCCCTTTTATATCATCGTTTATAGCAACCTCTTTCAAATTCCAATCACTTATACCGTTTGGAATCAAGGCATTGGGATACTGTTCTCCACAAATCATCTTAGGATTGGCTGGATCCCACGGAAGTATAGGAACGTTACTTAAACCTAGGAAAGAACTAATATGACTGATTTTATAATAATTTTCGCCCTTTGGATTTGAATCTTTGGTTATTAGAACCAAGTTGGGTCTGTAAATACTTTTCCCACAACCACAGTCTTTCAAATGGGCTCTAGCAAAACCTAACCATAATTCTCGACCAGTTGGTAATTTACTTATAAAAGTCGATAATTCAGTGATTTTATTGGAATACTCGTATAGCAATTGATTGATATTAACCATTTGTGTTCCTCCTCTTAAAGGACCAACCCCATCATTTTCATTATTATTCGGTTCTAATCTATAATCGTATTTACAAATTGATAAACCATTTATGATATTGGATAATTGACATTTGAAAACTTCTAAATTACTCCATCTATAAATAAAATAAATTGATTCATCATAATTCGATACTTTACGATCTTCATAACTTATCATTGGAGTCCAATTTTTTTGATTTTTAACTTTTGGAATATTATCTCTTACTAATTCTGCAATTCGATTATAAATTTGATATTTATAATTTTGATTAATATTTAAATCATCAACAATTTCTTTTCCTCTTTGGAATTGCCACGGCCAGCACATGAAAATACTCCTATAATAATCAAAAGTTATATTCATATGTTTATCATGATCAATATTAATACTTTCAACGATTTTCCGTTGGTATGCATTGAAAATTATAAGCGGCTCTTCGTATCCCTTTGGATTCTTAATAAGTAACAATCTTGGATCCTCTGGACCGTAATACTTATTCGGGGTGGTAATCTTATAATCATGATACGATGGGATTGGTAAGAAAGTAGGATAAATCATTGATGAATATATTTTTTCTTCTTTAACTAATTCATTCCCAACGTCCGGGTTATTTGATGGTGATATTAATTCAACATTCTTCATTTCTTCCCATTTATCATTGAAAACTTGTGCATACGTTAATGATATGATTGGTTTATCTCTAATCCCACTAGGGGTATATAAAACCCTGCTAATCATAAAATGAACTCCATATTCTGTTAACCATACTGAAGAACCAGCTAATCTATGCCAATGTTTATTAAGTACTCCTGATTTGATCTGTTCTTCTATATCATCTTTCCAAAACGGTTCTAATTCTTCATAATAGTGAGGGTTTTCTTCTTTAAATCTATTAATAATGGGTAACCAATCATCAAAGGTTAATGATTTTGACTGTGAAATCTCAACTTGTAGTTTCTGTTGTAAATGTGATTCGCATTGTTGATCGTTATATATTAATGGTGACAGTTGAAATATCTTAAACTCATCTTTTTGATACCTATTTGAATCCACGTAGTCTTGTTTGGGTTCATCCGTTAATGAATTCAAGTGTATTATTCGAAATTTAGTATTTTTATCAAAATGACTTGCTTCAATTGCGGTATTGAAATTCTCTTGATAGTATTCTGCTAAAGTTTGCTTTTCTTTTAAATCATTGAAATGATACGGGAATATCACACACGATTCTTCATTATTATATTCGGATATCCTATCAACATTTATGACCCAAGAATCTTGAACCTTCTCCTTTTCTGGTTCTTTTGAAGATGCTGGTTTCACTACCGGGTCTGGCTTATGATGATGAATTAAATTTGGATCATGCTCTTCATTGGAAACATGCGTATGTAAAAATGGGGCCTTGGTATAGAACTTATCTATATACGAAGCTCTAACCAATTCAAAGATATCGTGAGTATTATTTGATAAATATAAATGAGTGCTTATAACAAGCCATACCGAGCAACAAAATAGAAGTGCAACCACTGACTTCTTCAAGTCCCGAAACATCTTTAGCACTCTTTAAAATGCCATTTACCTACGTGAAGTTGTTAAAGTTGTTGAATTTTTTAGTTTTTTTTTTAGTTTTTCTTCAACATTGTATTATTTTCCAATCCTTCTTGAAATGGGCATGCTAATTTACCGTAATAGTGCTGCTCCTCTTTCAGACTTTGCTCTACCGTTTTTACTCCACGTGCTTTATAGGTGAAATCCTTTTTACTATTCTTGCTTCTCCAACAGGAGACGTATAATCTCAATCTCACTAAAACGCCCACTGCACGCGATGTATCTCTACTAAAACTTATCTATCAAGGAGACTACGGTCTAATAGTTGACAGGGCAAACAATTTCAAATGTGTCAAAGTTCGCATAACGATATGTCAAAATATTTTTTTTTGTCAATATGAAACGGTTTTGTCTACGGGAAGGGGCTGGCAATTTGTCTTTTTTCTCTTATTTTAAATAAGCCTGTTCGGTGTTTAAAATTCAAAGGTGAGTTATAAATATATTTGGCGTATGGTTCTATTTATTTAATAAATCACTGGCCTTGACTATTTGCGGAGGTTCACCGGATGTTGACAGTTGAATATCAAGGCTTTTCATATTTTCTGGTAAGCCATCATCACCGTCAATGTCTTCATCGTCCACTTCGTCATCGTCATCGTCGTCGTAGTCATCATCCGTGTAGTCATCCTCGTAGTCATCCTCGTAGTCCTCGTCGTTATCGTCGGTATAATCGTCGTCGTCAGTGTAATCACTATGATCATTGGCATCGGCGTCGACTTTATCATCATCATCTTGGTTATCATTACCAAACATCATGAAATTTTTCAAAGGAGAAGTGAAGGACGACATTGAGGTTGGTCTTTCATTTTTAACTTGATTAACATTTTCATTAGCCAGGGATTCACCATGAGAAAATTCATTTTGATTCATTTTAGATTCATTTTTTTCTTGTTTTTCCTTTTTATGAGCTGCTTTACTTAATTTACCCCCAAAATCTTCACTACTTGAGGTGAAATAGGATGCAACAGCTGATCTTGGAGATGAAGGTGGTGATTTTTGAGGAGATGAAGGTTGAGATTTTAAACTTTCTGGTTCATCTTCATCATCTTCTAAGTCGCTCAAATCACTTAAATTATTCAATGGTTCTCTCCAATAATTAACATCACTAAATTTTTCATCAGTATGTAAATTATAGATGGAATTCATCTCGGGAGATCTTGGACTTCCAGGAGACCTTGGACTTCCAGGAGATCTCAAAATTTCTTCATCGGTTGAAACATTTTCATTTTTTTGATTAATATATTGATTAAATTGATTATTATTCCAATAACTATTGAAATCACTAACTTGTTTTAAAGGAGGGAAAAAATGATCAACTAATTCTCCAATATGTAAATAAGATGATTTATAACCAGCCAATTCTAATAATTCCATATGAACTTCACCATTTGGATTAATGGTGAAAATTCTATGCAGCGGTACTTTAACACTTCTATAACTTATTGCATCAGTAATACGATTCCCAAAACCGGCATAAAATGGGGTTCTTTCATCATCGTCATTATTTAAAGTATTTTCTTGTTCCATCAATTGACTTGTTAATTGACGTTCCATATAATCACTGGTAATTGGTTTATTATGTTCATTTATTTCTTCATCTTCATTTGAATTTATTGATTCTAAATCATTTATATGATTTTTTTGATTAAAGCTCGAAAAATATAAACTTTTAATATCACTTAAACATGCCATTTTGAATACTTCTGGTTTTTTCAAAATTACTTCTCTTTTCAATGCAGCCATTGTTCGATCAGGACTTAAAATTACTGGACCTTTTGGCAATCTCATACCGTCTTGATTGATACTTTCTAAATATTGTCTTGTTGTATCAGCTTGACCAACTGATCTAGCGGTAAGATAAATAATATTATAACCATTAGCTTTAATATCTTGAAATAGATTAGCAACACCTGGATGAGTCCAATCTCTACCAAATAAATTTAATACATGACCCAAAGCATCTGATTTTGTAATGGTACCATCGATATCTGATATAACTATGGGAGTAGTCAGTTTCCATAAGTATAAGTTTGATATAATTTGAGAAGTACCTTGATTTAATTTAAATTTTAATTTATTTTCACCATAGTGTAAATTCATTTTTTGTAATTGTTCTGAAGTAAGACGAAGAGTTTTAAAATATGTTTTATCATTAAAATTAAGATCATTTAATGAATTTGTTGATTCATCAATTGGTAAATCATTTAAATTTAAATTAGAATTGTTTAAATCGTCTTGTAATTCATTAATTTCTGGACTTTGATTATTCAAGATTCTGATATTACCATCTTTATCTTTACAAATGATTTCATCCCAAAGATTAAAAGTTTTTTCATCATTATTATCATCAGTTAATTTATCAATTTCTTTCAAGAAAATTTTTTTAAATAATTCGTCGGTGCTTTCGATATTTTTCTGACTATTTGGTTTATAACCATCCATATCTAAAACCATATCACCATTAATATCAATTTTAGAAGGAATATTCAATTTTTGAGTAATTTTACGGGCTTTTTCAAATGCAATTTTCAGCTGATATGTTGGCGTGGGTGATTTAGATAACGATGATGCTGATTGTGGTCTTGAAACCGGGGAGCTTGGTATTTCTTCGCTTAATTTGATTTTGCTTTCTATATCTTGATCATGGGGGTCTATACCCTCATTATTTAAATCAAGTAATTCTGGTTCATTAGATAAATCTAATGTGGATTGAGCAGTTGAATCGGGAGGAGAATTAGGAGGACTATTCAACGGCGACGAAGAGGCACTTATCACTGGTGACGTCAAAACCGATTTCGATATATCATCATTGGAATTAGTGGTTTCAAATACAAAAAACGCTTCACCCCCATCCCCCAACTTCATTGGCAAATTAGTCTTAATATCATTAACATACAAGTCAATCTTCTTCTGCAGCGGCTTGATGATCTGAAACTTCCCAAACCTAACATGCCACGGCGAACAGTGAAGTGATCCATCCGGTTGTTCAACCACTATTATATCAATGGCTCCTGATAACGTAGCGGGATTCAATGAATTCCATTGGTTATAAACGTACCCACCAACTTTCCCAACGTACTGCATCCTTTCCGCTGTGCTATTCAATCTATTCCAATACCGTCTTCCTGATGCAATTGGTATACCGATCTAGAGGTTGTAGTATCGTAAGGCCAAAGGGCGTCTAAATTTGCTTTGGGAGGAGTAAACGTAAAAACCCGTACAGTTTCAAACCAAACCTCCGTACACCGACAAAACACCCATGCACCAACACTTGCAGTCAGAAACGCATGTGAAAAAGGGCTTTCGCTAACAAAACAAAAAAAAAAAACGGCCAAAAAAAAAGAAAATCTCGCAACAAACGATAATAAAAAGATCTTTTAACTGAAAAATTTTTAGATTTGGGTAGTTATTGTTGTAGGGAAGATGGATTTTGAAAAGGATTCCAATAAGAGTAACTTGGTGTTGACACCAAGTCCCAAGGAGGACCTTGAGAACTTTAGTATCAGTAGCCAGAAGGGAGAGTTGAAGAGATCATTTTCTGTGTGGTCAGTGTTGGGGATTGGATTTGGGTTAACCAACTCATGGTTTGGTATTCTGGCGAGTTTGATTACCTCTATTTCTTCGGGAGGAGCTGTTATTGTTGTTTATGGGATTTTGATTATTGCTGCGGTTTCGTATTGTATTGGGATAACTCTTAGTGAGATGTCTAGTGCTATACCATCAGCAGGAGGACAGTACGTTTGGACCAGGGTGCTTTCACCCAAGAAGTATTCTAGTTTTTTAGCGTATTTATGTGGCTCATTGGCGTGGGCCGGGGCCATTTTCACTAGTGCATCCATGGCCTTAAGTGTTGCTCAAGCAGTCATGGGATTTTATAATTTAACTCATCCAGATCATGTAACTGAAAAATGGCAGTTGTTTGTAATTTTCCAAATTGTTAATGTTTTACTTATATTATTTAATTGTTACGGTAAGGCATTGCCCATGATTGCTAATGGAGTATTATATTTTTCATTATTTTCATATGTTGTTATTACTATAACTGTATTAGTTTGCTCAAGAGGTAATTATAGAGACGCAAACTTTGTTTTTGCAGAGTTTGATAATAATACCGGATGGTCGAATTCAGGAATTGCATTTATTATTGGTTTGGTTAATCCAAATTGGAGTTTTAGTTGTCTTGATTCTGCATCTCATTTAGCTGAAGAAGTCCATAGTCCAGAAACCGTTATTCCAATTGCAATTTTAGGGACGGTTACTATTGGAATGGTTACTGCATTTTCATATTCAGTTGCCATGTTTTTCAGTCTTCATAATTTAAAAGATATTATTAACTCAAATACCGGAATGCCAATATTGGATATTTATTATCAGGCTTTAGATAATAAGGCTGGTGCCATTTGTCTTGGAGTACTAATTTTCATCACCGCTTGCGGAGTTACCATTTCCAGTCATACCTGGCAAGCTAGATTATGTTGGTCTTTCAGTAGAGATAACGGTTTACCATTTTCAAAATATTTATCAATTATTGATCCAAATTTAGGGGTTCCTCTTAATGCCCATTTATTTTCTTCATTTTGGGTGGCAGTATTGGGTTGCTTATACTTGGTTAGTGATACCGCTTTCAATTCAATGGTTGTTGGTTGCATCACCTTTTTATTATTAAGTTACTGTGTTCCAACTATTTGCCTTTTATATCGTGGTCGTCAAAATATCCACCATGGTCCTTTTTGGTTAGGTTTTTGGGGTACTCTTTGTAATTATATCACCATTGCCTGGTCTTTATTTGCTTTGGTTTTCTATTCTTTCCCAACCACCATGCCCGTCAGTAGAGGTAACATGAATTATGTTTCGGTGGTTATCGCCATCTATTTTGTTTGGGCCCTTGCTTATTGGTTCTTCCCCATTCGTAAATATTCTTGTAGAGAATATTTTGCCGGTGGATTGGGTAATAACGACGAAGACGAATTTCCTCATGTCTGCAAAACTGACTTATAATCTTTCATTTCTGCATTAAATTATCCAGTATAATTAATAGACATCTAGTTTTATAAAATGCATTTGGTATACTAATACATTTGGTATACTAATATACATTTGGTATACTAATACATTTGGTTATACTTTAAAATACGTTTGGTTTATACTTTAAAATACATTTGGTTTATAGTTTAAAATACATTTGGTTTATAGTTTAAAATACAGTTCAAAATATAGCATACTTTACACTTTGTAGTTTACAATATATGGATCTACTGACACCTCTCTTTCAGTTACATTATCCAGACAGGTTCTTAAAGATTCATCGTTATTCTCTCCATCAGCTATCGCACCAAACATGATTGAATCGTTGTATAATCACCACATATAATTGACCAGAACCCACAAAAACTGTGAAGTCCTAGTCGCGCAGTCTTATACAACCATACCGGTGCACTGTCTAATGTGATGGATGTAAACTTTGGACAAGTTTGAATAAAGAAAGAAGAGTAAACCTTTTCCTTTGGCGGATTTCTCTGTCCTTTTATACTCCAAAATTTTTTTTTCACTGCGATGGACCGGGTAACCCTTTGGGCCCCGAAAGTAAACAAGATATCAAAAAAACTTTTAAACCAACCTTGTCTGCCCTCGAAGTTGACTTCACTTTAACTCTCCACGGATCCATTGATTTGAGTACTGACCTGATGTTTCAGAAACCTACGACTGCCCCTGCTGGTGCGCCAGCCCCTGGAGGCACGGGATTGTTTGGATCAGCCACTGGGACCAGCAGCAATGCCGGCGCCAACACCGGCGGGCTCTTTGGCGGTCCTAGCACCGCTGGATCAGCTCCATCGAATACAACAACTCCAAGTACAGCTACTACTGCTCCGGGCACAGCTTCTGCAGCCACAGGAGTCACCACGGCTGCTAACACAACTGCCCCAGGCAAGAATCAATCGATTGCCCAGGGAATTCGTGATGATAATGCACCTTCTCATAGATTGTTGAAAGACTTGATTGAATCAGCTAATAACTTGCCAAAAGCCAGTAATTCTGACATGGGGGGTATTAACTTGACCCTTAATGAGTTGCATAAGAAGACACAACAACTTAGAAAGTCAAGCCCAGACAAACCAACTAATTTCACCAAAGCACACTATTTACTTGCTTCAAGTGGAATTTCAGCGGAAGAAATTGAAAATGAATTGAATACCATTAACATTCCAATTTCTGATCAACATAAGTCTCGTATAAATAACTTTGAACATCATCCAGAACAAGCTCGTCGCGGACACTTCCGTCATATTCTGCAAGTTCAACAACAGTATGAACAACAACATAAACATGACCATCGCTCAGATATGGAAACCGATTCTCAAATGGTTGTGGCCCATGATTCAAAGCAAGATTCTTCTCAAGTATCTAAATTCAAAGCTGATCATCAGGTTTTACCTCTGGCTAATCTCGATAATTACCTTAATGCTAAAAAGGATGAGAATATCTTGTCGGCAATTGAACAATCTTTATTATCTGCTTTTAACGATTTCGATCAATTCATCAATCAAAATATTTCTATTGATTGGAAAGTTCGTCGTGATGAATTAAGAAAATCTTTTGGCGTTCTTGCTACTAGTGAAACAAAACGCGCTAAAGTTGGATCTAATAGTTCAATTAATTGGAATAATAAATCTTTACCTGGTCATTATAATATCTTAACTCCTTTGAAAACTAAAGGTCAAACTTCTTCAAGCTTAAGACAAGTTACTAGAGAAAAATTCGAAAGTCATGCAAAAGTTATTTATCAATTAAATGAAGCAAGATTATCAAATAAATTTTTCCCAATTTGTTTAAATTTTGAAGAGTTAAATAAATCAAATGTTGATTTTAAATCAAAACAAGTCAGTGAAACTTGGAAAATCTTATCTGATTTAACTCTTGAAAAATCAGTTAAAACAAACCAAGAACAAAAATTCTTCGAATCTTATCAAAGCTTGGGGTTTAATGAACGTAATGATTTAAACAAAAAAATTATTAAAAATTCTAAAAATTATTTAGAAAATCAATTCTTTAATTATATGGATGAAATTTATATTAAAGATGATAAAAAATCAAATGAATTTCTACCTGCAAATAATATTAATAAAGTTTCTTATTTTATTAATAAAATCATTGCTAAAAATAGTGATCATGAATTCATCGATAAGACTTTAAATGTTAATGGCGTCCCAATTTGGGCTTTGATTTTTTATCTTTTCAGAAGTGGGTTATATAATGATGCATTACAATTAGTTAATAGTAATCGTGATGCTTTTACTAAATTTGATAAAAATTTCCCAATCTATTTATCGAAATTTGTTGAAAACAATGGTTGGGGTTTACCTTCAGATTTACAAATCAAAATTAGTAACGAATTTAATCAACAATTTCAATATATTAATGAAGATTCTAATGATTTTGATGCTTATAAGTATTCAGTATATAAAATTATTGGGAAATGTGATTTATCCAAGAAAAGTTTACCTCAATCAATCAATTTAAGTATCGAGGATTGGCTCTGGTTTCATTTGGGTATCATCAATGAATACACCAACGAAACAACTTCAACTATCATTTATGAAAATTACACCTTAGAAAACTTGCAACAAAAGATTATTAGCTTGGGTCCTAAAAAATTTAATTCATCATCGAATAATCCACTTTACTTAAAATCTTTGATTTTAGTTGGTTTATTTGAATTAGCAATTCAATATACTTATGAATCTATCAATGAATGTGACGCGGTCCATTTATCTATTGGATTATGTTATTATGGTTTATTGAGAATTTCAAGTTTCAATAATAAAGATGATTTAATAACTATTAATTCAAATGATGAATATGAACTTAATTTTAGTAGATTATTGGGATCTTACACTAGAAGTTTCAAAATTAGTGATCCTAAGGTTGCAAGTCAATATCTTATTTTAATTGCCATGTCAAAAGGTGGTAATAATAAAGAAGAATTTTCAAAATGTCACGAAGCATTAAGAGAATTAATTTTAATCTCAAGAGAATTCACTTTATTATTGGGTGAATTAAATCAAAATAATGGAGATAAAATTCCAGGTATTTTAGAAAAACAAAGATCATTAATTGGTTTAAGTGATTTATCTCAATTTTATCATCAAATTATTGAAACTTCTTCAATTAGATGTGAAGAAGAAGGTAGGATTTTTGATGCTTTATTACTTTATCAATTATGTCAAGATTTCGATACTGTTGTTTCATTAATTAACAAATTACTTAGTGAAATCTTATCAACTTCTGAATTAGATAAACCTTTGATTGAAAATGGTAATTATCAAAATATTAATGGAGAAGTCAAACAAGCAGACACTACTGATAATAATATAATCTTGTTAAGTCAACATATAATGAAAATTTTCAATAATAATAGTTTCATCTTAGATAAAATCTCTTCTTCTAAGAAACAAACTAATGAATTATTATTACCGATTATCTCAATCAGAGATAGTTTCTATAATAAAAATTGGCATCAAACATTATTACAAATCAAACAATTAGGCTTGATTCCTATCAATGAAACTGACGGGTTATTAGAGATTAGAAAAGCAGTTGAGTTACTTTCTCAAAATATGGATGACGATCTTGTGAAAGCAATTCCATCGTTGTTAATCATGGTTATGACTAGTGTTTCTCAATTGAACTATTCAATCCTTACAAAACGTTACCAAAATTCCAGTAATGAACGTGAAGAATCAAACCGTTTGAAAGCTGTTGCCAAAAATTGCATGATATACGCTGGTATGGTCCAATACAAAATGCCAAGGGAAACCTACAGCTTGTTAATCAACTTAGAATCCCTGTTGTAAAATATAGTTTAGTGATTTTTTATTTAGGTTAAAAGTATTAGTAAAATAGTTCTGTATACGTTGTAAGATTACACTGGGTGTACGGATGCACACCTCGAATTTTTATCAAAAAGTCGTAAATGATTAAAAGATGATACCTTATGAACATTTCATAGAGAAAGACCACTTATTATCGTATAACATTTAATATGTCTGATAACTCGAATGGGTTCTTTGGACGTATTTTCGGGAGCCGGAATCAAGACGAAGCTTATCAACCTGTGAGTGCCAATCAGTCCAGCACAAACGGCACCCCTGCCAATCCTAACCATATGCCAGGTTACTTCCCACTGGAAGATACAGAGGAACAGGGAAGTCTTGGACGAGTGAGAAACTACTTTAACTCAGTGATGGTTAGCCATTCGGTAAGAAGTGTAGGTGGTTGGATAAATTATATATTCATAAAACCGATCATCATAGTGTTGGTAATTTTCTTTCGTATAATTGCCCAATTATTGAATGTGATATATTTTAGGGAGAAACATGGGACAAGATCAAGATCTTTAAGCAATACTACAGCAAGCAGCACTCTAATAAATGATCCAATTGACCGGGTGAATCATTTCGTTCGTGTTTTAGAAGATAACTTAACTCCCCAACAGCAGTATGGACAATCTCATATGCCAGTGTCAGTTAGTTCATTACCGCCCTTCTTTGAAGGTAGTTACACCCAAGCATTATATATGTCACATCAGAGGGCTAAATTTTTGTTTGTATATTTAACCCATCCTCAAAATGAAAACTCCTCAATCATATTTAATAAAATTATCACCAACCCTGAATTCATATCATTGTTTAATGATCCCAATATTATTATATGGGGAGGAGACTTAACAAATCTGGAGACTTACCAATTGGCCAATAGCTTGAATGTTACAAAATTTCCATTTTTAGGATTATTATGCCTAACAAGAACTAGTACAATGTCTCCTCAAGGACCAGTTAAAACTAGTCCAAAAATTTCATTGGTGCTGAAGATACAAGGCTCATTTCCTGAAGACCAGAATCCAAGTGTGATTATTCAAAACAAATTTAAGAAGAGAATTAGTAAGTACGAAGATGAATTATCACTTATAAGAAGTGAATTAAGAGATAAATACATGAGTCAAGTGATTTTAAGACAACAAGACCTTAATTATCAGAAATCATTAGCTGAGGATAGATTGAAAAAACAGAAAAAACAATATGAGAAAGTGAAGAAGCAGTATCTAATTTGGAGAACAAAAGATTTTGAAAATTGGAGATCAGATCCAGTTGCTGGATCAGCTAGGGTTGCAATAAAATTACAAAATGGTAACAGAGTGACCTTCCACTTCCCACCAGAGGCTTCAGTACGAGAAATATTTACTTACGTTGAACTATTAAATGGCGGATACCTCGACGGGAATATTAGCGGCAACGTTACTGACTCCGATGTACAAAAATATAATTTGAATTTTTTCAAAATAACTTACAAGTTCAAACTACTGTCTCCTTTACCTCCAAAGAGAAACTTGAATGATTTGCTCGTCGTGGAAACCAAGGTTAAGGACATTGATTGTATTTATCCCAACGGGCTATTGATAGTGGAAGATCTATAGTTTTTGATTCTACTTGATAATAATATTTTTATATTTTAAACGTTTTAAATTTGTATTAAAAGAATCGTAAGTGACTATCATTAAGATATAATATACAAGAAATAGTGAAGTAAATATGTAAATGAGGTATGAATCAAAGAATGCGCTAGGTTTATTTAGTAACCTTACCTGATTTCTTACTCTTCTTCTTCTCCTTTTTCTTCAATCCAGTAAATCCAGTTTTGATTACTTGGGCATATTCAACCCAAAATTGGTCCAACTGAGTAGTTTCAACAACTGTCGATATTTTAACCTTTTCCTTTTTCTCCTTTTTATCCCCATTCATGGCCAATCTAATAAGAACAGGATATTCTTCAGTATTTGAAGGTATCGAAGCTTCATGTTCAATGACATTAGATGATAAATCATTGATGCCAGTGGTTTCAGTCTCTAATGGTACCGATAATCTTTTTTGAGTCAAATATACAGAAGATCTCCCGTCATTGTCTTCGAGAAGCTTACCCACCTTCAGAAGGAATTCAGTGTTATTCAATCTACCCATCTTCAATGTCTCTCAGTTTCCGTTCAAAGTTGACCAAGTCAAGGCCTTTCTCTGAAATTTTTCTTCAATTTTTTTTTGGTCTTTTCAACAAAAAACACCCAAACACCAGGAGTAAACTGTTCTTATCAGAAAGCATTTCAGTTGATTCTCCACCAAATCCAAGCTTATACTCTGACGTTAGAATAGCTCCTGACACTAGAGTATTGGAGATATCGGGATTTGAATAATGACTCCAGGATCAAGAGAAGTTACTTCTCAGACACAGTCGCAGAACAACCCTCATATAAAGGGAAGAATGGTTGCGTTGGTTGCATCCGTGTTTATATCATTGGCATCAGGGACTCCGTATTTGTATGGAGTTTACGCTCCTCAGTTAATTCAGCGAATTGGTCTTACTACTTCTGACTCAGCCGTGATTGCACTAGCTTCGAATTTGGGAAGCGGAGTCGGTGGGTTACCCTCAGGAGTATTTATCGATCGTTACGGTCCCCAACTATCTGTTTTAATGGGATCTTGCTTCATTATGCTTGGTTACTTTGGTTTATTTAAGATATATGAGCATGCTATAAGTAACTTGTTGTTGATTTCAATCACAATGGTATTCATTGGATTTGGTTGCATCACTTCGTATTTTGCAACCTTAAAAGCTGCCCAAGCTAATTTCCCAGATCACCGGGGTGCCGCTGGTGCAGCCCCAGTAAGTGCTTATGGGTTATCTGCAATAGTGTTCTCTATAATTGCATCATTGTTTTTCAAGGATAACACTGGGGGCCTTCTCAATTTCTTATCGCTTTTTTGTGGCCTGGTTGCGTTTATTGGTTCTTGGTTTGTTCATGTTTACTTAGGCCACGAAGGAGAAGAAGAAGAAACTAACAAACAGAATCCTTCTGATTTAGAGTTGGGCTCCACAGATGCTCCTCAGAAACCGGCGAGGACCAGCGAGGAAGCGGCCCTTTTAAGTCATAAATCATCCATGAACTCCTTTATATCAACAATATCGGCAAATGATGAATCTGCAGTGGAATCATTCTCCCAATCACCTAGTGAAATCTATAAGCAAAACACCGATAGAACGCTTAGAGGCTCATTTACATTTTGGGGATTGGGATATAGAACCCCTCGCTCTTCGGTAAGTTCTATATCTTCCGATTTGCAACCATCAGTTCAATCTTTGAGAGAGTCTAATTCACAAGCTCAAGGTTCCACATCGAATCAAGCCAACAAACCGATATTCTCCAGAGATGGCCCAGGAACGTTAAACAGAACCCCTACCTCTTCTTCTGGCTTGAACGTATCGTCTGCTTTGAAAAACAAGCTGTTGAATAATCCTCGCAAAAAATCAAACAACCCGTTGGTAATAATTGCAAATCTTTTAACTAACAAATTGTTTTGGGCTAATTACATGTTGATGGGATCAATTGCTGGAGTGAGTCAAATGTATATATTCTGTATTGGATTTGTTGCCACTGCTCAATATAATTATCATAAAAACCAGAAAGATATTCCATCAAATAATTCTATGATCACCCAGGAAGATTCCGCTGCATCTTTACAAGCACTCCAGGTCTCTATTATTTCCATAACATCTTTCACTGGTCGTTTATCTGGTGGATTTGTATCGGACTACTTATACAAAAAATATCATATTCAAAGGCTAAACTTGATTGCAGTCACAACTATCTCGCTAACTATCGGTCAAGTCTCCATGATCTTAAATGAAAATAATATTCACTTACTCAACCTTTTCATCAGTCATCATCGGCATGTCTTTTGGGTTCATATTTGGAACTTATCCGGCTATTATTGCAGACTACTTTGGCACGAAAACATTCTCGACTACCTGGGGGTTAATCTGCACCAGTGCCCTAGTATTCCTATATATTTTAAATAAAGCTTTCGGTAATATTTATGATAGAAACACTGACGTCGAAACCGGTATTTGCTATAAAGCGAATGGGTGTTATAAAGGGGCATTTGAAATTAGTGGAATGGTTTGTATCGCTTCATTGATTATTTGCTTATCAATTATTTATTCACAATCAAAAAAGATTAAAACCTCACCATCAGCTTAATTAGTTTACAATATTCAAAATAATCAGAATTTCAATATACGATTAATTTAATCACAAGTATTATTTAAAAAAAGTAAAAAAAAGTGAACAACTTATTTTCGGGTACTAACTATATACAGAAGGATAAAGTACGTTTGTAGAAATCATAGGTAGAAAAGCGTAAACGTAATTGAGAAAAAATCAAGCAGGATAAAGAAGTAGTACACTAATCAACAGTATTGACATTTTCCAAATCAATCTCATTAACAAATTCTCTTTGATTATTGATCTTATCTAATAAACCAAGGAAATAATTATGACTTATTTCAGCATCTTTAATTTCCTTTTCAAGTCTTTCTTTTTCAACATTGCGCTTGTCAATGGAAGTTTGGAAATTATTCATGACTTGCCTAGATGGGTAATTCAAGACTTGTCTGCATTCTTTGGAAATTCTGTCGGCATTAACATGAGCATAGTCCATTTCATAAATTTGAGACTTAATCTTACGAGCTTGCTTTCTTGGGAAAGCATTTGGAATATCATTAATAAGGTAGTAAACAGTGAAACCACCAACCCCCAATAAAATGGGACCGACTATTTGTTTCAAGACTTGGGGTTTGAGTAAATGAGATAATGAATATAATTTACGAATCAATGCACCAGTAGTTAAAAGTTTTGTTGAAGAGTACAAAGTATGCAATGTTAATTGGGTAGGAATTTGCTCTTTCAATGCCATAGTATTTTTAGGAATGCTGGTTAATAATGTTGCTGGGTTATAATAATTTAATTGTTGTCTTGTACCACTGATATAATCTTTAGGAATTCCAAGCCATAACATCATAGAATCAAAAGATGGATCAAAGAAGTCAGTAAAATCAATCAGGTCATCCAATTTCTTTTTGATAGTATCACGTCTTCTGGTAAACATCAAATCCGAGTTAAAGACTTTATCGTTTAAGAATTCTTCACCCAAAGTATTCTGTCCGAATTTTATGATTTCATCAACTCTCTGACTTGTTAAAGTTTTAGCAGATGATTCGCTATTTTGAACAGATGATAAAATGGTATCAATCATTACTTTTTGGGTCTGTTTTGCATATTCATATAAGTTTTGTAAACCTTGATAACGGACAACTTGGTGATCACCAAAATTACTGAGTGTGGTCAAAATATCATTTTTGGCAAGATCATAAACTTCGCTACAAGTTCTTTCAACCAATTTAGTAATGGAATCACTTATAGCAGCACTCTTATACATAATTTCATCATATTTAGGTGCAACTTTCCCCTTTAATTCATCAAGCTTGTCTTGTTTTTCTTGGGCATAAATTTTTTCATTAACAGTCGATAAAACCTTCAAATCATTTAAAAGGTTTATAATATAGCTTTTTGCAGGTAACAATTTCGAGATTGCTCTTTTTTCCAAAACAAATTTTCTCAATGATGCCTCTAATTGATCAAAGTTAGGATCTCTTGGGTTACGATTATTATCGGAGTTATCATCAGGACCATCATCAGGACCATCTCCACCACCAGGAGAGCCATCTAATACATCTGCTGAGCTGACAAAATGAACAAATTCTTTTGCATCTTTGTGGGAATCCGGTGATAAATCTTTGACTTGTTCCATGATTTTATTTATACATTTATTCTTATCTCTGATATTATCGAATCTGTTAACAACAATGAACACATATCTTTTCTCAGCAGCAGCAGCAGCAATGAATTCTCTGGCAGACAATGTAAAATGATTTTCAGCATTAACAACAAAAACCACCAAGTCAATTTCTTCTTGACGAGAGAAAACTTGAGTGGTTTGGTACAGGTCCATATTCAAGCCTGGAGCATCGATTAATTTAATATCAATAACCCCATTTCTCAAAAGGCTTTCTTGGAAAGTACGATTGTCAAGGACGTAAACTTTTAAAAGAGAGTAAGTATCACATTCATAAACCAAATCTTCCAAATTTTTCAAAGGATGAATTTCGTAGGTAGTTTCATCACGAATATTGTATTCTTGACCAATACGAATTGCGTGAACTTCTTCTATACTAGCATTTTCCTTTTTAGCATCAATTATTTCACAGAAAACTGAAGTACAAGGCTGTTGATCTTCAGGTAAAATTTTTCTTCTAAGTAAAGCATTACAAAAAGTTGATTTACCAGCATTCAAATCACCAGTTACAAAAACTTTTGAGGAAGTATCATCCACACGATCCTTCAAGTTGAGTAGGTATTTAACCTGTTGATTCAAACGTTGCTCAAGTAAACGGGCAATAGATTGTTTATCCAAGGAAGATACAATATCGGTATTTTGAGAATTATTACCCACTTTAAGATGAAGTTTTAAGATTTTGAATTCAGGAACGTCTTCATCATCATCCTCTTTCAAAGCTTCAGGGTCGATCTTAGCCTTAGCAAGAGACTTTGAATTAATACTAATATTTTGACGAACTAAAGCTAAATGAGCCTTTCTTGAATTCAATAAAACGTTATTACTATCTTCAGCGGATGCTGGATAAAAAATTGGGCGAACACTATTTTCAGTCACCAACTCGTACAATAGTTCAACTGTCTGGTTGATGGATCTATCCAAGGCAAGCTTACTTTGATTATAATTGAGTTGTTGTAAAGAAACTTTTAAACCTTGATTCTTTGAATTCAAAAGACCTTTAGAAGATGACCCATTGCGGAAACCCTCTTGGCCGTCGACTAAAGTGTTAGCATCGCCAGCAAAACCGCCTTCTTCCGGGACATACATGACACTAGCAGGTTGGGAGTGGTTTAAACCAGTTTGGTGGGAATCTTCTTCATCTATCCCGCCGGCAAGCGTAGTGGCGTCATCTTCAAGAGCACTAAACTGATTGTTTAACTTGCCGTTGCCATTATGTGGAGTACCGGCTGGATGTGTACCATCACCTACTACCTTAGACTCGTCTTCAGACATAATGTGTTTGTCTTGTAACTAAACTAATGGGCTAATACTGGAGAAGATCATTTAAAAAATTGATCTAATTGTTTATTTTTGCCTCATTCAATCAACAACCCGTACACCAAGATGTTTTGATAATTTTTTTTTGCAGTTGAAGCTTATATTAAGATATTGATTAAAAAACTATAGAACTATAAGTTATTCATTATTTTAGATGCCAATGAGCTGATGGAAACGAGCTCTACGGACCTGGTTTCCCTGTTGACGTGAGAACCAAATGCCAAGGAGCTATTCAAAAACTTTGTAGCAAAAGACTTGAAACTATGCCAAAAAGCGTCAGAAGAATCGTCGTTTAGCAAACTTTCTTCTTCTTCTGGGGTCAAGTCATTCAGGTTCTTGAAGTAGAGCTGATTGAGCAGAATTTTAGCCTCCCTGAGTTTTCTTATGTGTTCATGCAAAGGATCAATTTCTCCCAAGATTTCATATTTTGCACTTGCCCAATCTTCAAAAGGAGCAATGATTTTGAATAATTCATTCATGACTGTGGTGAAACGATCAAAGACTTTGAAA
Organism: Cerrena zonata; assembly: GCA_038087015.1. Classification (NCBI taxonomy): domain Eukaryota; kingdom Fungi; phylum Basidiomycota; class Agaricomycetes; order Polyporales; family Cerrenaceae; genus Cerrena; species Cerrena zonata. The sequence goes on along the minus strand of JASBNA010000055.1, from coordinate 208,410 downwards.
ACGGAGATGTCGTGGTTTTCAATCAAGTTCTTTATTTGGTTGACCTGGTACGAAATTTGTTCACCGATTTCAACTCTAAAGGGAAAGATTTTATTTATTAAGTCGTATTTGAAGGTTTCCCAACTATCAAATTCTTGATAATATGACCAGGCCAAATATTCATTTTTCAATAAAGGAACAGTATAGTCAATTAAGTTATCGATTTTGAATATTCTAGCTAAAGACTCCAAGTTGAGCAACCAATGAGTGATCCTATAGATATCATTATCCTGGAAATCGTATAATTTTTGGGATGACTCAGTAATGTACTTCAAGGTATCTAAATGGACCAGCATTTCAGATTTAATTACAAGTTATTGAACCCATTTAGGATTCGGATTATAGTTGTAATATATATATATATAAATAATATTCGTTAGGCTAAAATTTTTTACATTTCAAGATGGGTATGCAATCCATTGTTATTTTATGAATCCGGCGAATCCTTGATGCAAATAAGCTTCAAAAACAACTAACTAATCGAAAAGATTTTCATTTATTACGGATAAATTAAGTACAAGGGCAATGTGCCCGTATAAACAAAATCTGCAAAGCTAGCAGCCAGTATAATAATTAGTGAAATTGCCTTATTATCAAGCATCAAAATTGATGCAAAGCTTATTCAAGCGATCCAAACCGGCACCAACTGGGATGATTTTGTAAATTTAATTCATTGTTGCCGGTATTGTTATATTCTTATGCCAATAGATGTGAAATGAATCAAGACTGTTAATTCATCGTATTGACTACTTAAAAAAGTGCAGCCCATCGATTCTTCCTTTTCCTTCCAGACAATACTCTATTTACGGAGACCCGGTCAGATCACTACACTAAAACGGAAAAGATTATACTTAGATGGTTTTGAACAACCTGTGATTAGAAAAGGCACTTCATCATGTTGTTCCTTACTACTTTAATTCTGATTTGGCTACAAAGTTCCATTAACGAATTTGATCCGGTACTCTATCCAGGTACCTCTGTCCGGTGACTGTATGCTGAAATGGAGTACCCCATCAGATAATTCAACGTGTATTGTTTTGCCAATCGGAAATAGTGGTTACAATACTATTGTTATAGAAATGGCTTTTTCTTCAAAATTTCAACAGAAAACAAATTGACAAAGAGTTCACCCACTTGTAATCCGCTGACTGTCCCGAGTTGTTTCTTCCCATGAAAGAAAAGCTGGGGACGAATCAGGCAATCTGCCTTTGTTGATTGGCTGTAGTTATGATCCACTAAAGTTGTCTTTGAGAAACATTTAAATGGGCACAAACTTGTGCTACTAGCTTAACTTCCGTGTCACTAGTTTACTTCGACATTGTGTGAGCACTAGCTTTGGTGCCAGTGGAGTGGGATAATGAATATACGCCTTAGAGCTTTCTGCAGTTGTCAATTCCAGAGTTTCATTATTCAAACCCTTTTCAACTAACATTTCCCTTTCGGCTATTCGAGTAAAGCTTATAACAATTGAAATGCTCTCTAGACACTATGACTCGAGTCCCACGTCCCACCTGTAGTTCGTCAGTCGATGCGGTATCCCATTCGGTTATACCTCCCATGAGTGAACCACCACCAAAGATGAATTTTGCATCAAAAAACACTATCGCTGATTTCCGATAAGATCAATTGAGTGAACCAAAAAAAAAAAAAAAAACTTTGAAAAATGAAAATCGACAAATGGTCACCACCTTATCTTCGTTTACCAAGCCGTAACGATGCCTTTGAAGACGTTTGACACTTCCCAAGCACAGCCAGTGGTTGCACAACCATTGACCCCTGAGAATTTTGCTCCGTACGGCGGTGTGATCAGTGCAGACCACCAAATAAAGAATGCCAAATCTTCAGCTGCAAACTATGGAACTGCCACCAAGATACATAAAGTGGCTCCTATAGTCAACAACTACGCCAGCTGTGCAAGTGGCAAGAGTGCCAGTGCCAACTGGAACATCTTTCGTTGCTCAGCTCCAAAGCATTTAATCACCAGTACTAATTCCCAAAATAAAGTTTATACCTCGAAAGTGCTTGAAAGACACCCATTTTCAACCCAAACTTTTGTACCCATGGGTCAGAACTCTCATTTAAGGTCGTACATTGTGATTGTGGCCAAGACAGATGAAAGCTCTGCCAATAAGTTACCGGATCCTACCCTGGTGAAGGCCTTCATTTGCAAAGGTAACCAATCAATAACCTACGGGGCGGGGATTTGGCACGCTCCAATGGTGGTTATTGACGAACAGGTTGCCCATATTGATTTTGCAGTGTTTATCCACGAAAATGGCGTTGCTGATGAAGACTGTCAAGAATGCTATTTTGATCCTGGCTACGCCGTTCAATACGAAATTCCCGAGTTGGGTCTTAGCAAATTATAATTCATTAAATTCATTATTTATTATATACTTATATAAAATCAATCATTTCTTCAATAACCTTATTGGCGTATTCTTTTCTTTGACTTTCATCCATATCTTTCACCGAGTCTTTGGCAATTTGTAATCGTTGAAACACCTCTTCGAGATCCATTGCCGGGCGGGGATCTTCCTCTTCCGCTTCCTCGTCGCTTACTTCTAGTAGCCCCTTTGTCATCTCATCCAATTTATTTCTCTTACTTTGTTCATACTCTCCCTTCTTCACATCAGTGTCCATGTGTTCCCACTCGTGCGATTCAAAGATCTCATATAACCGATCTATACCGATTCGCTCGTGGTATTCATTCTTGCCGTTTTCTGATATATTCACAAACTCTAATCCTAGCAGAAGAACTTCATCCTCAATCGCTTCAGTTTTCCCCTTTTCGCCACTATTAACCCCAGCAATCACAATAAAACCCTTCCACTCATCCTCGCCAGACTCGTCCACGAGCTGGCTCCGTATCCGATCAACCACGCTCAAGCATTCTTTCAAATACTCTATTGAGTCTTTGGCAACGTCAAAAGTGAAGATGAACCCATTCAATACATCTCGCAACTCCTTATACTCCTGGGTTCTGAATTCTTCGTACCACTCGCCCAACTTCCTTGTTTTCTCGTCCTCGTCATGCACCAAGTCTCGGGAATCAGGGTATTCTTCAACCAATAAGTTCAAATTGATCTTGTAGTATTTGGTACTGAATTCACCATCGTAAAGCACCCCACTATGGCTGTCGCTGCTTATGGTGTCAGCCTTGTAATCCTTGGTGACGTGCTGGCATATCCTGATCTTCCCAGTGCCCGGGGCCCCAAGTATCAACACATTGCTGGGTAACATGGGCTATTGAAGAACAACTGTTGCAAAATTCCTTTGATTTCCTTCATTTTTTTTTTTTTTTTTTTTCATTTTGACAACTTGATATTCGACACCCGCACGTCTTTTCCCGAAATCCATTCAAACTAAACAAATAACCTACTAGTGACCATCACAAGAGAGTGTTATTCGTATCAATTGGGAAGGAGGTTGAGTGAATAAAGGCGAAACACTTGATTGACCAGGTAAAGCACGGTATACTTTTTTTTCTTTTCTTTTTGGTATGGCTCCTTCAGCAAATGGGAATGGTGTCACTAGTGATACCGTTGGTAATGGATCAGCTAGTGGTCCAAAACACGCCGGTGATTCAGGTATTGATACTATCCAGTTAGAGAACTTATTGCTAAGGGATGAGGATATTTTCCAGACGTCGTTGAATTCCGAAGATTATCTTGAAAGTTTAGCACCAATAATAAAAGGAGCATTGAAAGTGAATGGGTTAGCAGAATTGATTCATAAGTTGAATGATATTGTTAAGGATAAAGATGAAGAATTGAATGACTTGTCATTGAATTCAACTAATAATATCAATTCTTGTATTGATTCCATTGATCGAGTGAATTTTGAATCGACTGATTTGAATAAAAACTTGGTTCAGGTCAGTAGTATACTTAATAAATCAGTTTATGAATTGATGTCAAGAAAGAAAAGTTTGATCAAGTCAAAAGAAACTACTAGTAAGATCAATGAAACAAACGTTGTTCTTAGCTTATGTATTCAAGTCTTGGAAATCACTAATAAGATTCACGAATTGATTAAACAACATAAGTATTTCAGCGCATTAAAATTAATTGATGAATTAACAAATATTCACTTACCAAAAGTGGAAAACTTCAGTTTTGCAATTAAGATTTATGATTCGATTCCTCATTTAACCAAAATGATTAAAGATGAATCATTTGAAAGTTTATGTCGATGGCTTTCAATATTACTGGAGAAAAAAATACGTGATCTTGGACCAGTGTTATTTGCTAACTTACAAGATTTGCAAGAGAATTGGGATAAGATTCGTAAAAATAAAGATAATACCACTTTTCTAGCTCATAGATTGAACTCTCCTACAGAATTGGCAATGAGAGATCCAATGTTTAATTATGATTTGACTGAAGATGAAGAAATGGGAGTTGATTTGACAGAATTATACGATGCTATTTTAGTTTATCAAACTTTAAATGAGCTCAATTTACTATCCCAACTTTATCATAAAGAATGGTTGAAAAGATACAATAGAGTTATTTATCCAATCACTTCGTCAGTTAGCAATGATCATAAGTATAGCGAGACGATTGCTTCGTTCCCATCAACAGAAAGTTTGGCTGAATATTTAAAGAAGATCTCGGCATTCTTTGTGGCCGATAAGCAAATTAATCTAGCCACTAAATTTCAAATAAGAAATAATCATGCATCTAATGATTTATGGGAATCCTATATTATTAAATTAAAACCGGTCTTACTAAATCACTTGCATGCAAATAACTTCAATTTAGACGAATTAACGGATTATAAAGATCTCATTGGGAATTTCTTACAAATTATGGAAAATCATCATTATAAGACAATTGAATTATATGAAATTTTGGTTATTATCTTTAGAGATTATTTCGGTCCTGAATTAATCCAACAATTCCGTCTTGATTTCAACGAGTCCATTCAATCTGATCATTATATGCCTCTCGTGGTAAACGATAAGCAAGATTATGATAATGTTATGAAAATTTGCTGGTATAAAGATGATGCTTCATTTGCCCCTCAAAATGTTAAATCAGTTCCAATTAGTTTCCCATTCAGTGAGGATTATGTGCATTATTGTTTGGGTATAAGATCATTACTAGAAGATATCTTAGACTTTATAAGTCAGCATTATAATACCGATTTAAGTGAATTAAATAATATCATTGTGAATGACATTTTTGAAAAAGTTCTTGGTGATCGTGCTGGAATTGGTATTAGCAGTGATATCAAAGAATTTATTCAAAGAAACTCAAATAATAAAGAGATCATTGCTCAAAGTTATACAAACTTGGAATATTATTTATTCAGTTTATACGAAATTGGTAAGTTAATTAACCGTCGTTTAAGAGCATGCAATGGCATTGGTATCCATAATATTGACGTCAATGGTACATTTACCTTGAAAGCAATTGATTTGTTTACTCAAGTAAGAAAATTCTCCGAAGATGCAATTTTCAATATGGTTGATCAAAAAATTAGAGAATTATTGGATATGGTTGAATACGATGACTGGTTACCTGAAATACGGAATCAAGAACCAAATTATTCAATTAAGGATTTTGCACTTTTCTTAGAAAATTTGTTTACTTCAATTTTTTCAAATTTACCCCTGTCTTTCAGAACTTTGGGTTTATTCAGAAGTTATGATTTTGTCGCTGAGCATTTCTTATTAACGTTAAAAGATGTTGAAGTTTGTAATCGTATTGCTATCGAAAATTTCAATTTAGATATCAAACATTTGGAGGAATCAATGAGTAATTTACATTCTACCCAGCAAGATAGTCAATCCGGAGGAGGCAATGTTGCATTACAATCTACATTCACTGAATTAAGACAATGCATTGATTTACTATTACTCGACAATTATGAAGAATACATAAAGAATCCAACTTTCAGAATGAGAAAGTTCGATAGAGTTAAGCTTGAAGATGGTTTGAAGTTAATTGCTAAAATGCAACCTACTGAAGAAGAAGAAGCTGCCATGAATATTTCAGGCCATGATGATACTTTTAATACTTCAGTTCATAGCATTGAACTGACAAATCAATCCATGTTATCTGGAGCCACTGCTTCTAAATTTGCTAAATTCAGTAGTAAATTCAAAAAGAATACTGATTACTAAATCCACCATCTCATCCCTTGATATATAGTATCCCTTAATGAGTATTTAGACACGAAATATATTGTACTTTTAGTATCTCGTCCTTCATTTCCAGAGCCTTGGAATCCAGCTCCTGTTCTTGGACTCAAGTTCCATCTTTTTCTCTTCAACCAACCCATGTATTTCCTTTTCAAGTGCCTCTGATTTGGCTTCGAGCCTTTTTTTCTCTTCTTCATACTCCAAAGCAAACCACATTGTATGAAGAAAGATATAAGCAGATGATGCAACTAAGAAAGTATGGTATAATGGGTTTTTGAACTGACTTAATTTGGGTTTGACTTCCTTCACCTCAGGCTCTGGGAGTTTCGCGGTCGTCATTGATCTGGAAAACCTGCCAGTCTTGGGAAGCACCCCAAAAGCTCTCCGGATTATCCCTTGTCCAAACATGTTCTCTTCTCTCTCAGACTGGTTAAACCGAATAGCTGATGTTCTTTTCAAGTAATCGGAATTTTTTTTTGTCAAGTTCATTTCCATTAAATGTACGGGTGTTTCGCTCGAAACATCAAAAGAAAAAAAATCAAAAGATTTCAATTTGGTGGCGTTCATTCAACCTTTTCAACTGTTAACTTTTCCATAACCGAATAGCACTCAATTGCATAGACGTCCAGTCATATTTATCAGTATTCCACGTATAATAACGAAAACATTGTAACAGATCGAAGAAGCGGACGATGTTTAGAAATAATTATGATAACGATTCAGTCACATACTCACCTACTGGTAGATTATTCCAAGTTGAGTATGCTTTAGAGGCCATCAAACAAGGTAGTGCCGCTGTTGGGCTTGTGTCGAAGAAGGATGTTGTTTTGGTTGCATTGAAAAGAAATGCCGAAGAATTGGGATCATATCAAAAGAAACTTATTAAGGTTGATGATCATATGGGGATTGCATTAGCAGGTTTGGCCCCAGATGCTAGAGTTTTATCTAATTTCTTAAGAAAGCAAGCTATGAACTCCAAAATGATTTTTAATAGACCATTGCTGACCTCTAAAGCAGTATATTCTATTGCCGATAAAGCGCAAGAAAATACTCAATCCTATGGTTCCAGACCTTATGGGGTTGGTCTTTTGGTTGCAGGTTATGATGAATCTGGTGCTCATTTATATGAATTTCAACCATCTGGTTCTGTGTTGGAATACTTTGGTGCTGCAATCGGTGCCAGATCACAAGCAGCAAGAACATATTTGGAAAGAAATTTAGAAACTATTCGTGAAACTGAATCCCCAGAAGAATTGATTGTTCATGGTTTAAATGCTTTAAGAGATACTTTACCTCAAGATGTTGAATTGACTTATAGAAATACTTCTGTTAGTATTGTTGGGAAAGAAACTAAATACACCATATACGATGATGAAGACGTCCAACAATGGTTAGATAAGTTAGACTCAGTTTCCAATGCTAGAAATAGAGATGATGACGACGACGACGACGAAAATGCTGATAACGAGCAACAAGATAACCAGCAAGATCAACAACAAGAAGGTGGAGACTCCAATAATAATGAAGATAGAATGGAAACTGATGAATAACTCTAATATAGTGTTATATAAAAAATTGTGTACCATTAGATAAATTCGTCTGAATGAATATAATTCGACATGAATAAATAATTGTAGATATACGTTGATCTATTTACATAACTATACTGGTGCATATACATAATTTCGTTAACTTTGATTCTTCTTAGCTGCTTCAGCTTGCTGTTGTTTTATGGCCACTTTTTTGATGGCTTCAAGACAAACTTGTTGGATGTCGTTTACTTCATCGGTTATAATCTTAGGATCATGGAATTCTCTGTATTCTCTTATATCATTGATTTTGACCCTTAAATCAGATACCTTTTGAGAAATGAACTCTTTCTCTTCTGGTTCCATGAAATCACCAAATTGTAGTAAAGCATTCTCGGTATCAGAACATATTATATCTGCCCTTGTAGCATTTTCAACATGTTTCTTAATCTCTGCATCGGTCTTCGAATTTTTGCTACTATCTTCTATCAATTGTTTAATTTCCTCTTCTGATAATCCTGTTTCGCTAGAAACTTGAATGGATACAGAATTTGGTTTACCATAATGAGGAGAATCTTCGGGATAAGGTGTCTTATCGGTAGCAGAAACATTTATGATACCATCCGCATCAATTTCGAAAGAAACTGAAATTTGTGGTGTTCCTTTAGGGCTGACAGGGATGTTTGACAATTTGAAATTACCAATCAATTTGTTATCTTTGACTAAAGTTCTTTCCCCTTGGAAAACTTTGATTTCAACACCAGTTTGACCATCAACTGCAGTTGAAAAGACAGCTTCCTTTTTGACAGGTACGGCCGAGTTTCTTGGAATCAAAGGACTGAAAATACCACCGTAGGTTTCGATTCCCAAGGACAACGGCGTAACATCCAATAACACAACATTCTTAATTTGACCTGACAAAACAGCACCTTGAATAGCGGCACCTAATGCCACAGCTTCATCAGGATTAACAGCCGTACTTGGTTTCTTACCAAAGAGAGATTCCACGATTTTTCTAAGTTTTGGCATTCTTGTCATACCTCCAACAAGAATAACCTCGTCGATATCTTTAAGTTTCAAGTCAGCATCACGAACACATCTCTTTACTGGGTCGATTGTTTTGTTGAGTAAATGTAAAGACATTTCATCGAGCTGATCTTCGGTTAATTTAACTTGAACGTGTTTATCCTCAACTATAAAAGGAATACTTATTTCTGTTTCCTTAACGTGGGATAATTCAATTTTAGCTTTTTCAGCGGCTTCTCTAACTCTTTGAACTGCTAATCTGTCTTTCAGTATATCAAAACCGGTCTTTTCTTTAAAATCATTGATAATATAGTTCAATAAAAGGATATCGAAATCTTCACCACCCAAATGAGTATTACCATTGGTTGCTCTAACTTCGAAAACACCGTCTTCGATATCTAAAATGGAAATGTCAAAAGTACCACCTCCGAAATCAAAAACAGCCACAATACCATCCTTCTGTTTCTTATCAATACCATAAGCCAAAGCAGCCGCGGTTGGTTCATTAATAACTCTCAAAACGTTCAATCCGGCTAATTGACCTGCACTTTTAGTTGCCTGTCTTTGAGAATCATTAAAATAAGCTGGAACAGTAACAACTGCATGTTCGACCTTTTGGTTTTCTCCAGTAAAGTGAGACTCAGCGATAGACTTCATTTTGGTCAATATATGTGCACTTATCTGGGAAGGTGATAATGTTTTGCCAGATTGAGTAGAAACCCAAGCATCACCATTTTCATTAGGTACAATTCGATAAGGGGTGTTATCCAAGTCTCTTTGAACCTCCTCATCAACAAACTTTCTCCCTATCAATCTCTTAGTAGCGAAAAACGTATTATAAGGATTCACGACTGCCTGTCTTTTAGCTTGTAGACCAACTAAGATTTCATTGTCATTGACATCACCAGATTGTAAGCTTTTCGGAAATGCAACTATAGAAGGTGTAGTTCTACCCCCTTCTTCATTTTCCAAGATCCTTGCATCTTTCCCTTCCACAACTGCAACTGCAGAGTTCGTAGTTCCCAAGTCAATCCCAATGACTTGATGGTGTAATCTTCTGCATGTATTTATCCTATGAGGATTGATAGATCTTTTCAATTGAATTAAAGATCTGCCTAACATTTTCAACTCATAAATTGGTTAGTCTCAAAGAGGTTCTCAATGCGTATATTGACTCAGTGGGAGCTCTGAAAGGTATACCCTGAATGGCAAATTAAGCTTAACTTATAAGATGAACCAATTTGCAAGTTTTTTTTTTGTTTGTCATTTGTTTTAAGTAGCAAAACTGTACGGGTGTTTTACAATGATTGCAAAATTTACGTCTATAGAAGTCTACTTATATAAATATATCATTGAAAAGGATACCTAGTTTCCCCATGTCGACCGAGTTGTAGAAAATTTTACGCAAGTTCAAGCTCCATGGGTCTAGTCCAATCTTGGAAAGAGAATTTGAATTATAAACACACATTTGGTTCTTTTCCGTGAAGACGAAATAATAGTCTGGTTTTTTGGAACGTACAACCATGCCACTGTAACCCCATTTATGATTGAATACAAGGGTACCATTTTCAAGAGGACCATTTTCAAGGACCTCCTCTTCTGGTTCAATGCCTAGGAGGGAACAACGCATGTTATCTAACGAAAAACATGACGTGAATCCATCTTCAACCGGAGACCAGTTACACGTTTTCATGATGTCTTCCAACTGGCTTATCAAGTAAGGGTCGAGTCCAATAGTGGCTATACATTTCATTATAATATAGACATCCAAATCCCACGGATAACACCTGAAAAGCCTGATGAAGTCGTGTTTATCAAACTCTGATCTTTCGATATCAAGCCAGTCAGCAATATCCATAAGTATACGGTAATAAGTATCATCGTCTTGATGAGTGAAAACTTTTTTGATATTATTCAGTCTTGCTTGAGATAGATTATATTCTTTATAATTTAATTGCATTATAATACTACTGTAGCGAAGGGCGGTTTCACGCAAAAAGCATGTTATGACCCACTCAAGAGTGTTTGGCTCTTTTAAAATATTAACATGCCAACCCAGAGAAAGCGCTTGAGATAAGCTACTTTGAGTAGTATATTCAACGAAAGGCACATCGTTAGAGTCTGGGTGATCAACGTTTATCAAAAATAAATGTCCATTTCCAACTTGAATAAAAGGATCATACAATATGATCTCAGGATTATACGGTTCTGGACTTTCGGTAATGATATGAATCTTTGTCATTGTGAAAAAATCATATAGATATCTACTAACAATAGCAAGAAGTAAGTTACCGTTTCCTTTGCATAATCCACTATAGTATCTCAGAAGAAAAATGCCTTCTCTATATCTGAAACCCGAGGACATCTTTACTATCTGGTCGCTAGGTTTTGAAACATAAAGAATCTTTCGGATCAACGTTTGGATGAACTTGAAATAGCATTCAGTATCTTCAAAAACAAAAATACGATGCAGGGCATCGTCTATATTTAAACGGACTCCCTTATAACCATTATATACGATATTGTCGGTGAACTTTTTCAAAGCTTGCTCAACTTTTCGATGACACTGGGACCTATGCCTTCACAAGATGATGGAAAGACTTATCATAAAGACTCAAATCAAAATAAAACTTTTCAAAATCTCTAGGATCGGCTGAAGTCATTTTATCCATATTTTGCAGAAGTTTCCTTAAAAAAATGGAACAGTTCAAGTAATTCATCAAACTTTCTAATAAGCCAATTCTGAAAACATAAGACTCCATGTTCTTATAGTCTTCAAACTGCTTCTCTCTCAATCTTCGAAGAACATTATAAGCAACAGCCACATTAGACTCCCTCTTACCAAATCTTTCAAAGATATTTTCAATATTATACTTAGGTTTATAAGGTCTGCATAGTCTTATATATTCTTCTAAATCGGCTTGGATCTTACTAAACTCACAAAACATCCGATAGTAGTCCGCCTGCGGATACAGTGAGTTTAGTAATTCATAATCGTCTAGAGTACTGAGCCAGTTACTCCAGACAACTTCTCCCCAAATCCCATTTGAAGTTAATTGTTCATAATTCAGCTTCAGAGTCAATGCCATAGCGTAAATGTCCTTAGGTTCAACATGTTGGAAGATGTTGTTCCAAACGTTATCGGGGACCTCTAGCATGCTTTCTCCATGGAAGAGAATCTGATCAGTGATGAAGTCAGCTATTTGTGATTCTGCTTAATGATTTTTCTACTGTTTTTTTTTTTTTTCTTTAGATGAAAAATGTCTTTCTCGATGAACCAACAGAGAACTTAACAAGCAGTACAACCGACAGAATGGGAAAAAGAAAGAGTTCTGATAAAGGAGGCAACAAGAGTAAGAAGTTCAAAGCAGGAGGATTTCTCGATCCAAATACCAGTGGGATATATGCAACTTGTGTCAGAGGGAAAGAGCAGCAGTGTCGTAAAGAGTTGATGAACATATTCTCTGATAAGATCGAACAGCTCTACGATCTTGACCAGTACAAAGATGAGCAGTCTGACGGGGAAGAGAAGGAGCTTTCTATTGAGGATCAGATCAAAAAGGAGTTGAACGATATGAAACAAACTAACGAATCCAATAAGGAATTCTTAAAGCCAATCGAAATGGGATGTGAGTGTGTTGTATTCATCAAGACTCGTAAGCCGGTGCAACCAGAGGAGTTAGTGGAGAAGATATGTGAAGATTGTGTAGAATCTAAGGAGAAAACATCCCGTTATACTCTGAAGTTGACTCCAATCACCTATTCTGTATCACCAACAATTGAAGAGGTTAAAAAGTTAGCAGCCAAAGTGTTAGCACCACACTTCATAAACCTGAAGGACAAGAGCCGGTCAAGTTTGCAATTCAGGTGAGTAAGAGAAATTTCAATACTTTAGAAAGAGGAGATATCATCAAAACCATTGCAGAATGTGTTGGTAGAGAACACGGGCATTCGGTTGATTTGAAGAAATACGACAAGCTTATTTTGGTGGAATGTTTCAAGACTAATATCGGGATGGGTGTTGCCTCGAATTATGAAAAGTTTGAAAAATACAATTTGCAACAAATTTTCGAAAAGAACATGGGAGACAATGATTTATCAAGAGTTAAAAAAGAAGAAAAAGACCCCAAAGAAGAGCAAAAGGAAGACGCAAACGTAAAGAAAGAATAGCTTACATATCTGTATATATAGTTGTATATTAATTCAAATTATAGACACCGATTCTTTCACCTGGACAATATTTTGCCAGGCTAGCCAATCTGACTCGCTATTAGGAATCAACCCCATTTTATTCAATTTCCAAACTCCAACCCCCATCGAGCCGAGTTGACATAAAACAAACACGGCCTTGGTAAGAAGAATATCTGACTCGTTCCCTTCAGTCTTGAATTGCTTAAACATAGAATTGGTTTCGGTAAATATGCTTTGTAATGGTTTCCATAATAACATCAAGGTCATCATAATTGGAATCACTTGTAGGGAATTCCCAGTCATATAACTCATGATCAAGTTCATGGGGATCTGCTTGGCCGGGGCCAATGCCACCTCCCATGCTTTCTTGACTTTCAACTCGTTCAAGGTTTCTTCATCTGGTTTTTGACCGTCACCGAAGCATTCTTCTTCTGTACGTTTTCTCTATCGAATCCCTGGAGGTCCACTCACTTTGGCTGACTTGGCCGGTATCACCGAGGGCCTCAATATCTCCTGGAACTGGCTCATCGTTGCTTGTGGCCTGTGTTGGAGCTGTTTCTTTGGTGTTCTATCAAATTCAAATTTGGATTTTGAAGTAGTTTTAGCGTGGTGTACGGGTCGTGATCTTTGAAAGCAAAGGAAAATCGGGAAAAGGCAGTGAAAAGTGACAGTTTCCAACTTGATTAGCAGAACTAGTGTTCACAGCTGAACAATTGAATACAATTGGAATAAACAGATACAGAGAAAATGAACTCAACGACGTCCTTAAAGGGCAATCCGCTCAATAAGATCATTGGGCTTTCGATAGTGTTATCCATGGGGATTTTTATTGGTGGTGTTGGCCGGTATCTATGGGAACTGGTTTCCTATAATAAATGGGATTATATTTGCAATTGCCCATTTGCCTGCGGCCATAACCAAAGCAGTGTCCAGCTCGCTGGACTACGATTTCAATTTTGATCCTGCCGTCGTCCTCTCAAGGTGACGTTATCAAGGAGATTGGTCAGTTTTTACTGGCATTTCTTCTAGTATCGGGTTTTTACTTACCCATATTGCTACACCACTCACTTATATTAACCAAGACAGCAATGGTATTGACCATCATTGGTGGTTCTTTGATCTACGGTACGGTGTACACCTTCAGCCTGTATTTCGACGAGTCGGAGGATTCTAATGAAGTTGATGATCTTGGAGGAGGAGTTCTCTAATCTACATATTTCTTTTCTTGCATTCACTCTGAGAGCTAGTATCTCAAGCCCATCCACTCACTTATCTTAGTCCATTAATATAGATTAAGTAGTATGTACCAATAGATATAACAATTTTGCCCTTGAATTAGTACTGCTGTAGCGTAAATCGTAGACCGAATTCTCACCGAAAAGGAACAAAAGTAAAGTAAAAACGAGACCGAAGCAGAAAAATTATACGGGAAGAAAAGTTTCAACAAACCCAGCTAGCTTTCTTTATAATTTTATTGAAGACAAGGTTAATATGGTGCTGGATACAGATAGTTTAAAGTTTGCGGAACGTGAAATCGTTCAAGAACACCAATTGAAAGAGAAGGTGATTAATGAAGAGTTCAAGATTTGGAAGAAAACGGTGCCATTATTATATGATACCATTTACTCTCATGCCCTTGAATCACCATCTTTATCCGTGCAATGGTTACCTGACTATACAGTTTCCGATAACAAGAACCAAGTGAATGTGAGGTTTTTATACGGAACTAATTCCAACGCAACTAGCAAAAAGGGACCCAATTACTTAAAGTTGGGCTCGATTGACTTACCAAGTACCTTAGCGCCTGACTTCAGTAAATTTTCACCAAATAGTGATAGTATACCTATCCCCCTTTCGAATTCAGAAGCCCCACTGAGTACAGTTAAGGAATTAAAATCATGGAGTCATTCTGGAGAAATTAATCAATTGAAGGTATCCCCAAATTCTCAAAACGTAATTACCTTTGATAATAAGGGGGATTATACATCTTTATGATATTAATAAAGAAGAACCACTGGTTGACTTTCAGTATCATAAAAAGGAAGGGTATGCTTTAGAATGGGTCCAAGAATCTCAATTCTTGTCCGGTGCCCATGATTCTCAAATTGCATTATGGGACGTATCCAAGCCATCGACTCCAATACAATTATTCAAATCACATAATGGAATAATTAACGATTTATCACATAATGCAAATGCTACTAGTATATTTGGGTCGGTCGCTAATGATTATACTGCCCAAATCCAAGATACTCGTTCTAGTTTAGAAGATGAACCTGCTATTCAAATTAGATATTCTCATCATCAAAATTCTATACTGTTCCATCCTGATATTCCTACATTAGTTGCCACTGGTGGTAAAGATAATATTGTATCATTATATGATTTGAGAAATACTAATGAACCGGTTCGTAAGTTTTTCGGTCATGTCGATAGTGTTGTTGGTATTAAATGGGATAACATTTACGATCCAAGTAGTTTAATCTCTTGGGGGTTGGATAATCGAGTTATCATATGGGATTTAAACCAATTAGATGAACCTTTTACTTATCCTACCAATGATGCTAACGAAACAAACTCTAGAAGAAAGGCAAAACAAGCAGAAGATCCCTGTTTAAAATTCGTTCATGGTGGACACACTAATAGAATAAATGATATTGACATTCATCCAAAATTAAAAAATGTCTTCATTACTGCTGGTGATGATCATCTATTGGAAATATGGAAACCAAAAACGATTATTGTCGAAGATGATGACCAAGAGGAGAAGAAGAAGAAACTAGAGACCAAGAAGATGCCGATAATGAACAAAAAGATGATGAAGAAGCTGAAAAGAACACCAAAGATGACTCTACCAGTGGGGATCAAAATGGCAACGCCGAAGATGAAAAGAACGAAGATGTTGAAATGAAAGATTAAGCTGCTCTTCGCCTCTCTTTCTCTTGTATAATTCTACTCTGTTTTAAGCTAAAAGTTTTGTAATATATCGATAAAGTTTTTCTAATATTCTTTTGACAAAAAAAAAAAAATAAGTAGGTGCGATTCAAAAATCATCAACAACTAAATAGACCCATACTAAAGTCATTGCAAGGTCTAATGGCGCCCTCAACTAAAGATCTAAAAGAAGAGACCGACCTGCTACAACACTCTAAAGGGTCTAGTCCCGACTATCTACTCGAGCAGGACTTAGTGAAGAAAAGAAAGAGTAAATCCCCTAGCATAAACTACGTGAAGAAAGCCAAACATCAAGAAGATAATGAAGATGGCACTGAGGACATCGCAAAGCAATACAAAAAGTTTTCCGGTGCATCCAAATTCAACTTGAATAGTGAAGAAGTATTTTGTGTGTGTCGAAGACCAGACTACGGAGGGGAGTTAATGGTTCTTTGCGATGGATGTGAAGAATGGTTTCACTTTAAGTGTATGAAACTTAATAAGCAATATTCTAAATTGGTAGCTAGATTCTATTGTAAATTCTGTGAATGGAAATCTATCGGATATACCCAATGGAAAAGGAAATGCCGACTTGATTGGTGTTGGGAGCCTGCTAGAGCTGATTCCAAGTCCAAATATTGTTGTGAAGAGCATGGAGTAATCTTTTTAAAGACAAAGTTACTAGATTGTGATAAGACCATCGGGGATATTAAAAGCGAGGAAATAAAGTCAACTTTGGTGTTTATTGATGGCGACCATGAAAAGTTAGACAAGTTAGGCTCGAGTTTCCCCGAATTACCGGAAGTAATTGAGTTCAAGTCAAACAAGGAGTCTGGCCAATTCCCTGAATATATCAAAAAAGACTTATCAGAGAAGAATGAACGAGTTGAAAAAATTAATCAAAAGCTTAGCTTGTGTCAAATCAAGAGTCGATACTTGTTAAGGCTAAAAGAGCGAATCAAGATCATAAACGATAAGCTATCTCAAGTGCAAGGAGAAGATCGCATCTGAAATCACTAATAAGAAATCGAAAAAATCCAAAGCAAAGAAAATAGACTTGTGTTATTATGATAAACAGTTATCACAAACGCTAGAACTGAACGATTCCTCGAAATATCTACCGCTAATTGACTCGCAAGATATATACCAAGACTTTAAGCAGGAAATAGATGATATAATAGCCTACTACGAACAAAATAAGGACGGTGATTCCTTTAATGGACAATTATGTATCAAGGATAGAAGAAAATGCTCCAAGCATAATGGATGGTGGAATTTAGTCAATGATGAATTATTCAAACACACTACAGAACTTTCTACAAAATTGGAGTCCTTAGAAAATGAAAAGTCTTTGATTCTTAAGGAATATAGTATTCAAGTTTACGAAGGGAAAAATAAATAAATAAATTATTTAAAAGAGATTTTACTTTCTCTTAACACCGTTAATAGTGGCAACAGCTCTTCTTTGATGTCTTGCATGTCTAAATTCACATAAATAAATACCTTGCCAAGTACCGGTGGCTAATCTACCATTAGAAATTGGAATTGTAAGACTTACCCCGACAGTAGCACTCTTAACGTGACCAGGCATATCATCTGGACCTTCATCAGCATGGATATAGAAATCTCCTTCTGGGGCTATTCTATCGAGCGAAGTAACCATATCTTCTCTGACATCAGGATCACAATTTTCATTCAAGGTCAAGGCTGCACTAGTATGTTGTAAAAACAAGTTCAATTGACCAATTTCATAATCCTTAATTTGTGGTACCTTATCCACCACTTCATTTGTTACCAAGTAACATCCCTTTGATCTTGGATTGAAAGCAATCTTGACTTGGTCCCAGCTAGACATATTAACTCGAAAAAATTGACAAATTGATGGCTTATCAACAAAAATTAGTAGATTTATTAATGATAACAAGACAATAAACTTGATTATCATACAATGATCCAAACTAGTTTAGTATATTGTAAAAGCAAGCTTATCTGCTTTGCTTTTCTGAAAAGTTTCGATGAAAAAGTGATGATAGTGCACCTGCACATATTCAAAGTATCAACTACTTCAAATTATAAACAACTATTGTGAATACAGTTCACCAAGAGGATTGCAACTGTTTGAATAGCCTTGGTTATATACCTGTTTTTTGGCATTGCTGAAGTAAAAATTTACATAACTTTAAGTGGAAGAAGACTTGTGTTTGTGAATGGTTGAAAAACATCGACAAGATCAAGTATTCGAGAGATTTCCAAAATGATTGGAGAAGCTCACGATAAGTCACGACCTGACTTGTACTCTCAGCTTTCGGGAAGACAGAGGGAGGAGAAACTAGATGACTTCCAGCGCCTAGATATACAGCGTCGTCAAAACCAAAGGAATAGAGTTAACTTTATAAGAAATGGAAACGTAGTTAACAAACGTGCTGAAAGTACTCAAAGACCCCAGAAAAGAGTGCCTCTTGCTGACAAGTCAAACTTGCCGCTAACCCAATCAAGACCAAAACTACCGATATCCAAAATCCACAAGATTACGAAGCTGGCACCACCCAAAAAACTCAACTCTTCCTCAAAGGGCGACCAAATGAAGTCAGTTTTAAAGAACCAAATTATGGAGTTTCACAAACCACTCCCGCGTCCTGCTCAAAATAATGTCTCAAGCAGTAGCACGGGAGTGAAGATATCGACCCTCTCTAGTGTGGTTAAAAGCTCGCCGGCCCAAAATGCTCTGGTCGCCGCTTCTGTTGGCAAAAATAACGGCTACTTTGAAATCACAAGGGATATTCTAAACAGAGTGTCTTATCAAAACATTACAAGTGGGGCTAGAATAACTGATCAAGCGAGTAACTTCATTAGGACGTTCATTGAATGGTACAAAGCCAATAAGTATAATTTTGTTGTAGTTCAAGAAAACATCAACGAAGTGATACTCAAAGCCCATCAGCACTTGTCTGAGATACCTGAGTCGTATGCCTATCCAGATTCCGCTGCAGTCTCCGGTATCTTGGAAATGCAATCTAAACGTCGTCCCATCGAATCAAAAAACTCTCCTACACATATTGTTGAGAAAGCTACTTCTCTTGGGAAGTACCTTGTCTGTGCAAAAGTAAGATGCACCAAGATGAACAAGATTGAAAATGTTTTCCTTGCTAATACTGATACAAGAGTTCATATTAATGCTAATGACTTACTAGTATTGAAAAAGGATGGCTACTCGCAGCAAGTTTTCAATGGTAAACCAGTTTCAGTTTATATTAATTGGTTAGTTTATAAAGAAAGCCCCTTAAATGTGGATTTCTTTAGTTGACTTGCACATAGATATATATTATGATAAATTTAACGACTTATATACGATCAAACAGTGTGTGTTGTAGACATTTTGTGGTTATTAGCTCTACTAAAACTCCATTTTTTTCTGGTAATTTGCAACCAAATGTTGCGAAAATAACCTTCAAAACAACAGTTGATTATAACCTATTAACAGCAGTGTTAGACAATTGATAGCAGCTTTCAGCTTCACTCCACGATCCTTGTAGACCGCTGCTTGCTATAAGATTACGAATCGAACCAGCCTGATCGATGATATATCCTTCAATTCCCTCAACCTGTAAGACAGAGTTGTGCCAGGGGGTGGGAATGTGTAAATAATCATCCATCTTTTTAACGACAAGAACATTGTTCTTATCAATATCTAAGGATTCAAGAGTTTTACAAGAGCTTTTAGGTAATAAAGAGACAGCAAATTTCGGACCCGAGTTATTATGGGCATGGATTGAAAAACGAACATGGAAAGGAAAAAATAATTCAACCAAGTTGGAATAAGCGTCGTTTCTTTTAATCATTTCAAACGCAACTTGAGATACAATCTTCTTGAACTTCTTTCTTGAAACTTGTTGGACTAAGCCAGTATTGTTAAGGTCGGTTTCCATAAACTTCATAAAGCCTCTATAAAGTTTTAAACGGGGGTGATTTGGGGTTTTGATATCATTTTGAAGCTTTCTGGATTCAACATCACAAGTTTTGATCAAAAGTTTTCTGTAGATTTCAGTTGTTCTATCAATCTTGGTATTAAGGTGATAAAGAATTTCAAAACCGTGTAAAAATCTTTCCACCGTTTCGAGAGTATTACTTTTGAAAATATCCTTCAAAGCAGCAAACTTGATACAATCAAGATCATGTGGCTTATTAGCAGTATAAAGTTTCTTTAATTCCTCTCCGTATTCATCAACAACGTTATCATCGACATTAATGCAATCACTGAATACATGTCCATCACTGACAATCCAAACTACAATACCAGGCTCATACACTTTCTTAATACTTTGGGCAAAACTAATAATCTTCTTTAAACTCAACTCTTCCCCTTTATCAGGCTTCCAACCGGCAACTTTATCCTTGTTAGATGACTTACAAGGGAAAGCAGGTAAAACAGCCTCAATGGGCAAATTTCTAGAAACGAAAAAACCGACATTCTCCTTGAATAAATCTTTCCCTCCTTCATTCCACTTTTCGCCAATTGTCGAGTATTTTAAGCTCTCTTCAAAAGTTGTTGCAATCAATTCTTTGAAATCCTCAACATCATCTCTAACAACAGGCGAGAGAAAAATCTTACTGTTTTCAAGTATCAAACGGATAAACCAAACTTCGAGATATTCTCCCATGTCATTGTCAGTGATTACCCCAACAAAAGCATCTTGGCTCTTCAATTCCATTTCCCACACAATCGATTCTTCATTATTCACTCTGAAGAGTAAACCGTCTTGTTCATCTACTTCCAACTCATTGACTAATTTTATAATTGCCTCCAGTGAATATTCCTTCTTGAAGGTTCTCTTGGACAAAACGTTATTTTTATTCCTGGCGTACAAGCAATGGATTTTCTCAAATATTGTTTTATGACGATTTTCAAGATCAGAGACGGTCATATTAGATAAATTTGTTAACGAAATAACTACTCGAGCAAAACTACTAGAGAAGTGGTTTGAATATGTGATTTACATTTATATATATACTTTTTCAATATCTATTAGTCTCAGGTAGGATTCTCAGAAGAGAAGCTCCTGTTCATTAGCTGAACCACAAGTCTTAACTAGCCACCGTTGGTAGCTTATTTTAAAACAAAAATGGACTAATTTTCCAGAAAGCATATAAACGGATTAAAATTTACAAAGCTTGAAACTATAATCTTACAAAAATTGCCTTATTCATTCATTTTAAAATTTATTGTATGCCAAAATTTGTGCACTGGAAAATTTTGCAACTTCATGCAGAGTAACATTAAAATAGCGGTTTTGTTTAGTTCGTAATACGTTCCAATAAAAACACAGATATATAGGTACTCTTCCATGTCAGAGTAGTCAAAAGGAATTAGCCAAATCTGCCATAGTCACAATGTTCCTGTTTGAAATTATTTTGATTTTATTATTCGCAACTATAGGGTATCTTGTGCTTACGACGGTTTTCCCACCTTTAAATCTCCCAAGAAGTATTCCCACAGTGCCCTTTTACGTTTCCCTTCTTCCCGTATTCACTTCTGTCGACCAAGAGGAAATCTATAACAAGTATTTAAGAGAAAAGCTCGAGAAATATGGAGCTGTTAAGCTTTATTTTGCCTCGAGATGGAACATTTTAGTGACAAGACCCGAATATTTACAAACAATTTTCAAAAACGAAGAATTGTTTGCCAAAAGTGGCAACCAAAAGAAAACACCTTATTCGGTTTTGGCAGATTATACTGGTGACAATGTAATTAGTTCTCATGGAAAAGAATGGAAATTGTATAGGTCGATAATGACGCAGAGCATTCAATTTCCACAACTTGAGCCGGTTTTGAAAAACACCGAGAAGTTTATTGAATCGATTAGGAAGGAATTGGGCAACAAAGGCAAAGCTTTGAATGTTAGTGACAAGATTCAAAGATTCTGCTTAGAGAACATTTGTGAGTGTGTGTTAGGCATTAAACCTGATGCAATTGCTTCAGAGGCTGGAGAACTTCATGAATGCATAAAATTCGTGAAGAAACAAATTTTCAATCCTGTTTACCTAAACTTTCCTATTTTAGACAGACTTCCAATCCCAAGCAGATTAGATGCTCGTAAAGAGGTTCATGCTTTCAGGAAATATTTTTGTGAGCTAGTCAAACGAAACAAGAATGAAGACTCTCATACATTTGCTGGCCACAAGTTACAAATGGCCCTTGAAACCGGCGAAATCACGGCAAAACAATTCACTGATAATGTTATCATCACAATGGTAGCAGGTCATGAAAATCCACAGTTGCTTTTAACCTCGCTTTTGTATGTTATTGCAAAATATCCAGTGTACCAAACGAAGCTACGTGAAGAGGTTCAATCCTTGGGGGACAAGTTACAATGGTCTGCTTTCCAAGACTTACCGGTGTTGAACTCAATTATGTACGAGACTTTGAGGCTTTATCCACCCTTAGGTCAAATAATAAATAGATGTACTACTTCCAGGACAACAATGGGGGACAGTATAAACATTCCAAGAGGCACATACGTTGGGTACAATAACTTTGGCACAGGGAGAGACATACTGGTATGGGGTCCCGATGCCAATGAATTTAAGCCAGGCAGATGGGGAATTACTTTAAAAGACATTCAAAGTAATTTTTCCCAAGCTAAGAGAACCAGTAAATTGCCTGCTTTCCATGGACGGAGCAGAGCATGTATTGGGGAAAAGTTTGCCTTACTAGAAACAAAAGTCGCTCTTGCTAAGATTGTCGACTGTTTCGAATTATCATTGGATAAGTCTTGGAAAGAACAGTTAACTCCAGCTGGCCCCATATGCCCATTGCTGCTAAGCTTGAAGTTCAAAAGTTTACGAGAATAAACTATTTTTGTTTTTGTTGTGCACAATTAGCTGCAAAAAAAAAACAGATTTGGAATTTTATTATGCTCATGCGAAGGCCCTAAAACTTAGTCTGCTTAAGTATTAGAATTTGCTCATATTCGAATCAATAATTAAACGTGAAAAACTTTATACTAAACAATGATAGTACGGCATACTCTAATGTAGTTAATTTTGAGAACGAAACAAGTAGAATTGGTATAAAAGGCATGTGTTTCAACTTGATGGCATTAACTTCTTTCTGGGAAACACAAACAGCGCAAGATGTCCCAGCAAGAGAAACAATTAACAAAACTGGCCAATGGAAGTGAAAAGTCTTCGAGCCTCGACTCTAGGGACCCAGTTGCGGTACCGAATCAGTACCTAAGTATACTGCATTCACATCAAATAGGGTGAAATTTATTTTATTTTTGGTAACAATTGCCGGTTTTTTGGGTCCGGTTTCTGGAATATCTATATTCCAATTTTACCTCAGCTACAAGCGGCTTTCAAAGTTTCTGCAACGACAATAAATGCAACAGTCTCAGTTTTCATGGCCGTTTTTGCTTTGGCTCCATTATTTTGGGCTTCATGGGCAGATTTTGGGGGCAGAAAGACTTTGTATTTGGTGTCTTTAGTTATTTATATTGTCGCTAACATTTTATTAGCTGCAGTTCCTGCTAACATTGGTGCTCTTTTCTTCTTAAGAATCTTACAGGCGTTCGGGGTGTCAAGTGTTATGTCAGTAGGTGCTGGGACTGTCGCCGATGTCGTTGAACCAAAGAATAGAGCCAAAGCGATTTCTTACTTTATGCTTGGTCCCCAGCTAGGACCAATCCTCGGCCCGATTTTTAGTCTTATTAGCTCTAACGGGGACTGGAGGTGGATCTTTGGGTTTCTTGCAATCCTTGGTGGAATTGTCTTCTTTCTCATTTTGTTCTGTTTACCAGAGACATTAAGGTATTTGGTTGGTGATGGCCAAATATATAGTCAAGGATATTTCGTTATTCCTCAATTAGTTCAAAAGAAGGTTGTCGAGGAAAGTCCCAAGTTTCCCCGTCCCCCTAAACCCAGTTTCATAACTTACTGGAATGTCGTTTCGTATTTTCCTGTTTTACTTTGTTCCATGATGGGTGGCTTATTGTTTTCTTCTTTCTATGCTCAAAGTATAACTTTTTCCAGAGTTTTACAAAATCAGTATCACTTTACTTCTTTGCAAGCAAGTTTATCGTATATCTGTCCCGGTATCTCTTTGGTTTGCGGCTCACTTAGTGGAGGTCGAATCTCCGATAACTTGAGACAATATTTAAAAAAGAAAAACCCTGACTCGTATTTGCCAGAGTCAAGGTTGTCTTTGCAAGCTTTTGGAATCGCTTTATCCATGGCTGGTATTTTAGGTTATGGTTGGTGCGTTGATCATAAAGTTCATGTTGTCGCTGTATTTGTATTCACTTTTTTGATTGGTTTTGGTATGACATGGGTCTTCGTAAGTAACACCACCTATTTGACCGAGTGTTCAGCGGGTCAGCCAGCTACATATGTTGCAGTTGGGAACCTTATGAGAAATGCCGCTGCTGCAATTTCATCTGCCATTATCGAAAGATTGATTAAGAAAATGGGATTTGGTTGGTGTTTTACGGGATTGGCAATTGTGGATTTACTTTGTGTCGGACTAACCATTCTAATTTTATATCGGGGGAAAGCCTGGAGACGCAAAAGAGAGTCTAATTTGACAAGGGTATGAGCTATTATTTCAACCAAAGTGGATGAATAAGCGAATTGCACTCAAAACCTAATTACTTATGCATGTAAATAACAATAGATAGTTTAATTTCGAGGTTGCAAAAAAAAAGATAAATACTGCGAAAAATTGCTCACTGTAAGATGAACCCAAGAAACCATTCGATAGGCATAAAAGAATACTAAATATGTATTTGAAAAATGCTCTCATTGAAGGAGTGTTCACGTATGATTTATTTAAAGGAAAATCAATTAATGTTCTTCCTTTTTTGAAGAGTTAATCTTTAAATTAGTCTTGTATATATACTCTTCAATCCCAAGCCAGAATACCCACATTCAATCATTATAGTCAATAATGTCGAATATTTCAAAAGATACTGCAAATAACCAGGGCCCTCAGATGAAAGCAAACAATTCAAACAGCTATCATTCCACTTTAAGCAATGATGTCGAAAGCTTAGAAGCAGAGACAGTTGAAGCAGAATCAGTGTGGAATAAAGCTAGTATATATCGCTCCTGGCTTTTGCTTTGCTATACAACAGGTCCGGTTGCTTCCATGTCCAGGACTTATGTTCCTGCTGCAATACAATCTGTTGCCAGACTCGTAGGTAAGAGTTCAAGCGGCGGAAGGTGTGATATTAGAGGAAACGACTGTTACGTTAAATTTGGTGTTGGTAAGGTTCATTATACATCCTATGTTTTATATTTAAGAGCCATTTATACTGCGTTAGAAGGGTTATTAGCTTTCTTCTTGATGGGAGTTGCTGACTACGCTAACTATAGAAAATGGCTTTTAATTGGTTCGATTGCTGCTTACGGTGTATTTGCATTACCATTTGCAGGATTAACCAATAAAGATTATTCGACTTTGAAAGGTTTGAGTGCATTGTATGCTTTACTTAACATAGATGATTCTATTTATCAAATTTTGGAAGGTTCTTACATACCACTATTCATGAGAGCTTCGGCTCCACCAGGTGAGTATGCTGAAGAGGTACGCCGTGAGATGGTTTTAAAAAGAGGCTCTACAGTAAGTGTCATGGGTCTTTTCTTGGGTAACTTAGGAGGGCTCACTGCTTTATTGATTGGAATAATCATATCATACGGTAGAGGGGGTCCAATGGAAGATGGTTACCATAATTTTTTATTAGCCATAACGATTGCAGGTTGTATAACGGTTGTATTCTCCATAGTAAGTGGGTATTTCATTCCAAGCGTTGAGAATAAACCTAGACCCAAATCTGAAAATTTAGTCTTTTTAACGGTGAAACGGTTTTTCCAATTGTTGAAGAATATGAAAAAGTATCCTAATGCATTTTTATATTGTGTTTCCTGGGTGATTTGGAATGTAACTTTCAGCAATTTATGAGTGTATTTATTTTACTATTCAGGTCGACTTTAGGATTAGGTTCTTCAGATGGTGAGTACACTGTATATACTTTTATTTCATATATTACTGCTTCATTAGGCTCGCTTGCATGGATGTTTTTATATCCTAGAACACAACTAAAGATGAAAACCTGGGGTTATGGATTTTTAGGATTTTCGTTATTCACTAATTTCTGGGGGTGTTTAGGTATCAATTCCAAAACCAAAATTGGGTTTAAGCATCGATGGGAATTTTGGCTCTTTGAGGTATTATATTCTGCCACTAGTTCTGCGCAAAGGTCATTGAATAGAACTTTGTATAGTACCTTATTACCCGAGGGAGAAGAGGCTCAGTACTTTGGTTTGGAAGTGATGTTGGGAGTGGCTACTGGTTGGATTGGTTCATTGGTGAACGCAGCCATTCAAGATCGTACTAACAATGACCGATTCCCCTTTTTGCCCAACTTGATTTTAGTTGGGGTATCAATATTCTTGTATTACTTGAGCGATACCGAGCAAGGATGAAGGACGTTAGTAAATTGGTTGAAGAAGATAGCAGTGAAGTAAATGAAAATACCGAGATTGTTATTAAGAAGACCAAATGATTTATATTAATACATAGAAGTGAATTATATTAATACATAGAAGTGAATTGAACAAAGTCTTTATAAGAAAAATTCTGTTAAGTTAGTGTTACTATTAGTTTTTAAAGTTGATTTTTTAGGATTTAAGTCTAACATGTCATTAAACAGATGTTGTCTAGAAACTGTAGTCGAGCTAGTAGGAGTGGTGAAACGGGAGCATAAATCTGGAGAAACACAACGATCACCTTCTAAAGTACAGTCTTCGGATATGGATTTGGCCCGGGATTTTTCTAGTAATGAAGAAAGGTTATTATTATAAAAATCATTTCTATTTGGCAGTAATGAGCGCTTATGGTTTGCATTTCTAGGTGAAAGAAGCGGAGTGGGTTGTAAGAATGATTGATTGTCTTTATGCAATTGTTGTTGTAATTGTTGCTGTTGGAGTTTAAACACTGATTCTTTTAACTTGGAAGTCAAACTCAAATTACTTGACCCGATTCTTTTCAAGCTTGAGCTTGAAAGCAGGCGATTTATTGGGGAAGAAACTTCCAAAGAGGGAAGATCATTGATGAAAGGGTGAAGTTCTGCTGCGTCAGCAGTCAATCTTCTCTTTGGATCAACCACCAAGCAACGATTAATGAAGTCTTTAGCATCTTGGGATATGTGATTCCAGTATTCTGGAGGCTCAAACAGGTAATCGCCGTTTAAGATGGCTTGTTTGGTTTCATCATCAGTTTCACAATCAAAGGGCATATAACCACAAAGCATGAAATAAACAATTACTCCTAGTGCCCACATATCAACTGGGAAACTATGGCCAGCATATTTTGCCTGCGAAGATAACATTTCTGGGGCTAGATAGCTGAGAGTCCCGCAGATATCTTTAAGGGTATCATTATTATTTTGCAAGATTCTGGCACAGCCAAAATCAGCCACCAAGATTGAAGTATTCTTTGAGTTTTTCAGTTGGAAGAGCAAGTTTTCTGCCTTCAAATCCCGGTGGACAATCTTATTTGAATGAAGATACCGGATGGTGGAAACCAAAATCTTTGTTATGCTAATGGCTTGTTCTTCTGGTAATTTGGAGTCCGGGTGATTAACTATTCTATCAAACAACTCTCCTCCTGAAGCCAAATCCGTCACTAGATATAAAGAGTCACACGTTTCAAAGTAATCAATCAAGGTCAATACGTTTGGATGGGCATTAGATACTTGTTTTAAGACCTGAAACTCATTTTGTAACATGGTCTCCAACCCAAACACTAGTCTTTTCTTATACTGTTTTGCAGCATAATGCATCCCGGTGATCTTATTCTTGCATTCAAAAACACTGGAATACGAACCGTCTCCTAGTTTCTTCTTAGATAAAATATAATTGCAAGGTTTATCGTACTTAAAGTTTGAGTATTGCTGGATATTTGTTGATTCCGTCGACGGCCATACTTGGCCCTCGTCTATAGCACAAGTCATAATTCACAAAAGAATAAGCTATCCTATTCACGGGCAGAACTTCCAGCTTTTATATATATTATTCTCACCTGACTTAATTGCTCTTATTGATCCGTAAGGCAATGGGAAAAACAAACTTCCGACCCCCGGAAAAACATTTGGCCGGAGAAGCCCCCAGAAAACGGTGAGATCCATGACAAAATCATGCGTTTTCCACTTTGCCCCGGATCATCTCTGGCAGGACAACCGGGGCCTTTCGAGGGGCACAGGCGGATGAACTACGAGGTTCCTCCACTGGGATGGAGTCAACAATGGTTTGGGGTAGACGGCATTGATAAAAGGGGATATTGGGTTAGCCGGGGCTAAGCTGGGAGTTGATTGCCTTAACTGATTACTGGTTCGTACTGGTTCATTACTGTACTGGTTCGTACTGGTTCGTACTGGTTCGTACTGGTACATACCGATTCATACTGGTTCGTACTGGTACATACCGATTCATACTGGATCGTACTGGTATATACTGGTCCATACTGATTCGTACTGATTCGTACTGATTCGTACTGATTCGTACTGGTTCATAAAAGTTCATAGTTGTTCGTAGCTGCTAGTTCAAGCTGAGCTGCTGGGTTACCAAATCGTTTTAAGCTACTGAGAGCTAGGGTGCTCATCCGAGTCTCGTTGGGTGATGTCGACTGACAGTTGCCAGGTCAAATGGTTCAAGTATCTTCTGAGGAGAATCACTACGAAGCATAGGTAAACTGTAGATGGGTAACAAGCCAACTCCCCAACTTGGAAGCATGGTCCAATGATTCCACAAAATGCAAAGTTTGTTAATTATCCTTTGAGTTGAGACAAAGATTTTACATCATGGTCAAATAAGGATAGTTGACACCGATTAACACGAAACAGTTTGTATAACAGAACCAATTTGGTTCTTGCATGGGTCAAGAAGATGCAATAGCCAATTTCTATAACTTTCTAATACAACAACTTCTCTGCCTTCTATTGCCCCCAGCATATGCGATCTGCTAACACTGCTCTAAGGTCCATTCTTCACTATACAAAGCTGCAAATATAAGAATATCCGGTTATACCTTTACAAAAGACGTGTGAGAGTCAATCTAGTGCCATACAAAACAAAAAAAAAAAAATAAAAAAAAATTAGAGATGAGGATACTGAAAAAAAAAAAAAAAATAGATGAGAAGACTTGATTTTTCATAAAGTAACTTCATTTGCAACTTTCACACGGTATATAGATCAAGATGGATACCGGGAAACTTAATTTGACATCTTTGAAAGACAAGATATCAAGCAAGTTGCAAAACAAACCCTAAAGAGAAGTCTAAAAAGACAAAATCCAAGTCGAAAAAGGAAGAAAGTGCCTCAAAAAGTGCCCCAAAAAGTGAATCAGAAGATGACATTTTACGTCGTGAAGCATTGGCCTTAGGTGCCACTGAAGAAGACTTGGCTTTGCTCAAAGGAGTTAAAGAAGGTGACGATAGTGAAGAAGAATTCAACGACGAAGGTACTACTGATGATAAAAGTTTTAATTCTGATCTTGCCAAATTCATGCAAGGTATTGGTCTTGGTAACGGAGATGTTGAAGTTGTTGAAGAAGAAGAAATCCCTGATTTGGTTGAAGAAAAAGAAGATGACGCTGTTGTTGAAGAAAAAGAAGTTGAAAGTTCTGAAGACGACGAGCAAGAAGATAAATCTTCGGAAGAAGAAGATAAGTCATCTGAAGAAGATGAATCTGATGAAGAAGATCAAGTGGAAGAAGCTGAATTGAATAAGAAGGAAATCAAGAAACCAGATTCAAATAAAGTTACCAACTTAGCATCTGTCGATAGCGCAAAATTATCAATTCCTGGTCGTACGGATTGGTATAACGTTGAATACGATCCAGTACAAGAGCCGGAAAAATTGGATAGATTTGGGGTTGAAAGATTATTTGAAAGAGCTAAAGAAATTGTTGAAAAAGAAAATAAGACTTACTTAACCGAATTCACTTCAAACAACAGTCAAAAGAAGTTTTTATCTCAAATTTTAAGTGATGGTACTTTAAATGATAAAATTTCTGCTTTAACTTTATTAATTCAAGAAGCTCCGTTACATAATTTAAAGGCTCTAGATACTTTATTAGGATTTTGTGAAAAAAAATCAAGAACTGCTGCATTACAAGCAATCAATGCATTAAAAGATTTATTATTAAATGGAGTATTACCAGATCGTAAATTATTAACTTTCAACAAACAAGCTTTAAGAAAAGATTTAACAAACACTCATTTGGCTCTTTATTATTTTGAAGATTACTTGAAAAAAGCCTATTTCAAATTAATTAGTATTTTAGAAGTTTTAAGTCATGATCCAGTTTTACACGTTAGAATGAATGTTTTAAATCATTTATTTGACTTAATTAAAGCAAAGCCTGAACAAGAAGTTAACTTATTAAGATTGGGTGTTAACAAATTAGGTGACATTGATAATAAAGTTGCATCAAAGGCATCATATCTTATTTTACAATTAGAACAAGCTCATCCAGCAATGAAAAAAGTTATTGTTGATGCAGTTATAGATATTGTTTTTCAAACAAAGAGTGATTATCATGCCAAATATTATTCAATTTTAGCATTGAATCAAACCATTTTAACTAGAAGTGAAGAAGATTTAGCAAACAGTTTAATCAAGACTTATTTTGCTCTTTTCGAAAAAACTTTAGTTGAAAGTGACTCTTTCAACAAAGAAGATAAGACCAATAATAAGGAATTAGGAAAATCTGAAAAGGGTCGTAAAAACAATCGTAAGAATGCTAAAAAGGGTAAGAAAGGTGGTATTTCAGTAAAACCTCAAGAAAAAAGTGAAAATGAAATAATTGATGAAAAAAATTCAAGATTATTTTCTGCTTTATTAACTGGTCTTAATCGTGCATTCCCATTCTCTAATTTATCAAATGATATTTATCAAAAACATTTGGATACTTTGTTCAAAATTACTCATTCAACCAATTTAATACTTCGATTCAATCCTTAGTTTTGATTAATCATATTATTACTGAACAAAAATTAAATAACGATCGTTATTATCGTACGTTATATGAATCCTTATTAGATCCTAGATTAGTTAATTCTTCAAAACAAGGTATTTATCTTAACTTATTATTCAAATCATTGAAGAATGATGTTGCCAATATTCCAAGAGTTTTAGCATTTGTTAAAAGAATTTTACAAATATGTTGTCATTGGTTAAATGTTGGTGCTATTGCCGGTATGTTATACTTATTAATGGAATTAAGTAAAACCTATCCCCAAATTCAAGAATTAATGGTTGAACCAATGGCTAGACCAGATATAATTGAAGGTAACGTTGAGAAGAAAGAAAATGAAGGTGAATATGATTCACGTAAACGTGATCCAAGTTTTGCTAATGCAGATAATTCATCATTATGGGAGTTAGGTCAATTTTTAAGTCATTACCATCCAACTGTATCAATTTATGCATCATCATTTTTAGAAGGTAAATCTCAACCAAAACCTGATTTAGGGTTGTTTAGTTTATCTCACTTTTTGGATAGATTTGTGTATAAAAATTCCAAACAAGCACCAGCAACTAAAGGTCAAAGTATCATGCAACCATTAGGAGGTGCCCATACCGGATCTTTATTAGTTAAGGCTACCAATGTTTTGAATAAAGACGTACCAGTCAACACTGAAAATTGGCTCACCAAGAAGGTTGAAGAAGTTAAACCAGATGAACAATTCTTCTTCCAATATTTCACTACCAAGAGTGATAAAATAAGGAATAAGAATGCTCAAAAGAAAGCTAAAAACGAAGATGAAGACGAAGACGAAGAAGGAGAAGGTATGGATGACGATGAAGTTTGGCAAGCATTGGTCAAATCTAGACCAGAAGTTGAAGATGACGGAGAAGAAGATGACGATTTAGAAATGTCTGACTTTGATGAGGAAGACTTTTCCGATTTGAGTGACGGTGAAGAAAATGACAAAGAACAAGAAGAACAAGCTGATGAAGACGAAGACGAAGCTGGCGAAGATGAGGGTGACTTTGATGAAGAAGAAGCCAGCATGTTTGCTGCAAAAGACGAAGATGAATATGACAGTGACGAAATGCCGGGAATGATCGGGGATGAAGCTGACTTTGTTCAAAATGAACAAGAAGAAGAATCAGATCAAGACGCTGAAGAAGTTTCTACAAAGTCTAAAAAACGTTCTAGAAAACAAACTGAAGACACTAAATCCAAACCAAAATCTAAGAAGGCTAAATTAAAGAGCTTACCGGTTTTTGCATCCACCGAAGACTATGCTCAATACTTGGATTCCGAAGACGAAGATTATACTTAATTATATAATTGTACCATAAATAAATACTATTTCCTTTACACGATTCTCCTGTCACAAGCACGTACCCTGACTGTAGGAAATGGGGAATTTCCGGATCTCGATAAAGGACAAATCAGAAGATTATAGGGAACGCCAAAAAAAACACCGAAAAAATATTGTAAAAACACCAAAAAAATATTGTAAAACTTAAACCAAAAAAGAATATAACCAACAAAAAACGGTTTTGGTGCATATGACACAAACCTTTTTGCAAATAAGCAAAAAAAAAAAAAGGAAAAAAAAAAGAAAGCAAAAGCAACCAAAAAGCCGAGCTGCGTGCAGGACAGCAGCATTAAAAACGGTTTTATTTTTACTTTTGACGTTTCTTTTTTTGTTCGATGCTTTGTTTCTATTTCTTTTGGCAAAGTGGAAAGATTTTCAAATTCTTTTTGCAAATGGAAAATCAGCTAGGGAATGCTGAAGAGAGATAACCGGAGAAACCATGGGGCAGTGCACAGGTGTCAAAAAGACCACAACGATATGGGTAAAGGGTAGCACGAAGAATGAGTATACTTAAACGAGGAAACCTGAAATGAACCCCTATTGGTAGGACGTATCCAATCGCCCAGACCACAATCCTGAGTGATTCGGGAAACCAGAGTAGTTTTCCCTGGAGGGGTAGGTTAGAAGAGTTGGGTACGAACAATTGCTCCGTGCAAGGCATACAACACCATGATCATCTGGATTAGCAATCTGTAGAAAAATGATCTAAATAAGTCCCGAAGAAGACATCGACTCCCGCAAGTGACATTCCCTCTAAGAAGAAAAGAACAAAATGGAACCGGGTAGGTTGAGGCTTTTGTGTACTCGGTGATGTTAGACAGCTTGCTTAAAGTTCTTCTGTGTTTTGGGGGGGATTTTGTTTCCAAGGAAATGTTCTTCTGAAATTCTTCTTATCATACATAGTGATGAGCGAGCTGGGTTACAGTGCTAAAAGTTTTCAGACACTTGTGATAGGTCTATTTACCTCTCAGGACAACTGGGCGACGGGCTGCGTTTCGCTTGAAGGTGTATTGACATACTAAGCCATTGCATTGTTCTTGGTTCTTTTTGGGGTACTTTCAACTAAGTAGTTTTACATACTTATAGGTGGAAAACGCAAATCGTTTTTTAAATATGAATGCAGAAAAAGAAATAAATAAGACTTTGACAATACGTATACATATATATAAATAGGGGTGATTTCCTCTTCTGGATTGCCTAAAGATTTCTTTCAACACTTTTTTTTAATAGTAAGTAAAATGAGTAAGTTTGAAAATAGCTTAACCTCATTAAATAATGAATATGATATTTGCGTGATTGGAGAATTACAAACTGGTAAAACTTCTCTCATTTTACAGTACGTTCATCATAAGTTTGTTGAAGAGTTAGACTCAGCAGTGGAAGAACTTTATGTCAAAGTATTCCGTAAAGGTACTAGCTATAACGAAATTTCAATTTTAGATACTTCTAGTAATCAAGATAATTATACTTCCACCAGGAAAAAGCAGTTGTTCAACACCTCAGTTGTTTTATTCGTTTATGATATCACTAATCGTAATAGTTTTCTTGCTGTTGAAGAAAATTTAGGAAGAATTAAAAATATCACTGGTGAGCTCCCTCCTTTTGCATTAGCTGGTTTAAAATCAGATTTAGAATTTGAAAGACAAATTAGTTACGAAGAAGCTAAACTGTTGGCTTATTCTTTGGGTGCTTTAAATTTCGCTGAAGCTAGCGCTAAAGAAAATAGCGGGATTGATGATATTTTCAAACCTTTGGTTACTAGAATCATTGACTATAAATCTCTTAAATCAAATCAGTTGAAAAATGAAATGGGTTCTCTTAAATCTGTTAAAGATGATCGTACTTCTCCAAAACTGAATTTAATCTCTCCTCCAAATGATGCCTTGACCCTTGATGAATCAATTCAATCAGTTAGCAAAGATCAACTCCCTGATCTACAAATGAATCAAAATAGACAATCTTCTCCACTTAAAAATTATTTAAAGAATACTTCAAATGATAACCTAAATAATTCCACCGATGAGAACTTGAATGAATCTATAATTGATCCTCCTCCTAATGATTTACCTTCAAATAAGTCTCTTCAAAGTCGTAAAGTATCAAAAAATTCTCTCAAGACTGAGTCCCACCATAACGAAAGCACAAAAGAAAAATCGGGATGTTGTGTCATCTCTTGATTGTACTTTACCATGCATTTATCCAATATTATTGTCTTTTCTTTTCTCATATAGTCACTTTTTCACGATTAACGATTTTATAGACTGAATCTCATTTAGCATTGTTTGTTGTTCATTTTCTCTTCCTAATATCTAATATTTTCATCATTAATTTAATTTTTGTAATTCGTTTGTTTGTAATCGTTGATGTCCAACAAAAAGAAGAGCATTTCCCATAGTGATTTTGGAATGCACAATTACACTCTTCTTCAAACCAACGGTCTATTCTTCTTGTTCAACAGGAACAATAGAGGTCTGCATGATTAAGCTTTTTCATGTTTTGTGAGTTAAAAACGGCCTATTGATAGCGTACAGATGCTGATGTACGATGCTCGATTCTCAGGTGGCCGAGTTTAAGCTACATATACGGGTAAAGTTACCGGAATCCAAAAAGGACCATTTCTCTAATGAGACAGGAATGTATTAGTTGTATAGAATTAAGACGAATTAGAAAAAGACTAAAATTAATTATTAAGATATTAATAAATTTGGAATCAAAACAGACGTGAAAAAAAGAAAAACGAAAAATCTTTTTTTTTTTATTTTTTATTTTTTTTTGAAAAGATCGATTTAAAGATAAACGTGAAGGAAAGTATCAATACAAATAAAAATACTGATCAAGCTTGGGGAAGTATACATTAAATGGCGGCACCTTCTGCGATATGCGAAAAACCGCGAAATTGTTCTTGCATTTCGGAAGTAAGGACAGTATCAACTGGGGTTAATCTTGGAGTTTCCGAGGTGAACTCTTGATCGAAATTAGAATAGTCGTGTTCACTAGTGATTTCAGGTAAATAAGGAGCTTGAATACGACAATTGAATACGTCATCGAAATTAACATCTTGGAAGTATGGATGTTCCATGATTTCTTCCGCGTCTCGATCACTGCTACCAAGACGTTGGGATGGATCTTTTGTCAACAAAGCTTGTAAAACCAAAACGGTTTGACGAGGCATACTGATTGGATATTTAACATCATCGTGTTCAATGGCATTGAATATTTCATCTTCATCATCCCCTTTGAAAGGTGATTGACATAATAACATTTGAAATAATAAAACACCAAATGCCCACCAATCCACACTTCTATCATATTGTTTACCAGCAATAATTTCTGGAGCCATAAATTCAGGTGTACCACAAAAAGTTCCGGTAGTTTTTTGATAATGCATGTTTTCTTTACATAAACCATAATCAGCGATTTTAATATGACCTTTAGTAGTTAAAAGAATATTATCTAATTTCAAATCACGATAAACAATTCCATTATCATGGAAATATTTTAAAGCTAATAAAACTTCACAAGCATAAAATTTAGCTCTTTTAGCTGAAAATCTTGATTTTTGAATATGCCACATCAAATCACCACCAGATATATATTCCATTACAAAATAAATTCTATTTTCAGTTTGGAAACAGCAATGTAAATTTAATAAGAATGGATGCATTTCCCTATTAGCAGTAAGGAAAACTCTCTTTTCGGATTTCACACTATCAGCTTCATCATTTTCAACAATAAAATCTTTCTTTAAAACTTTAATGGCACATAAATTAGACGTGTGTCTTGATTCTGCCAACATAACTTTACCAAAATTACCTTTACCCAAAACTGCAAGAAATTGGAAATCATCCAAACCAACCTTTCTGCGACGACGTTTTTGTTTATGAGGTGAACGTTGATGAGGTTTCAGTTGTGGTTGTACAGATTGTTGTAAGTGTGAGTCTGGTTGATCAACATCAATAGGTTCAGGTTTTTGAGTGTCTGGATTTTCAATAACATCCAGTGGAATGATATGTTGAGTATTATTATTACCATAATCGAAATCAGTGAAATCATTTCCAGATTTATCATCGGTTGTGGTATCATTATGTAAAGTATCTGATTTATGAGAGGAAAATGTATAGTCATGTTCAGCATATTGTTGTTGATGTTGATCAGCTTCATATTGGGCAGCTTGTTTTCGATAACCTTCTTGTTCTTGCTGCTGCTGTTGCTGTTGTTGTTGTAGTTGTTGATGTTGCTGTTGGTAGGCTTGTTGTTGTTGATAATATTGTTGTTGTTGTTGATGTTGCTGTTGCTGTTCTCTTTGTTGTTGAAGATAGTACTCTTGTTGAGGAGTAAGATCTTGTGGATTATGTTGATATTGTTGTTGATATTGATATGGTGTTGGAAGTTCGGAGAGATTTTCAGATCTTCTATTATCTGGAGGTGGAGGACGTCTGTTTCTTTTAGTGTATGGTGAATCAATTTGTTGTTGTTGTTGGTTGGTAGTAGCAGTTGGTAATACAGTATGGAAATCTTTTTCATTTTCATCATCTGAAATATTATTTAAAGATTTAGAATCCGAGGTTGATTCATTATCTTTGAAAGAAGCAGTACCTTTTGGAGAAGGAATAATTTTTTGGGGTGATTGACGAATCTTGGCAGATGGGGCTTTGGTTGGAACTTTAGTTGATTTAATTGTGGTAAGAATTTTATTAGCCATTTCCATTGACATACCGCAAAAATCTGGAACCAAATGAGTACAATGGGCGTGACACATGACTCCACATTCGGTACATTTTCTAACATTTTTACGTCCCCAAGGTAATATATAACCACAATGACAACACCATTTAGTACCACGATTAAAGATTGGATCGAATCTATGAGGAATACGATGATTTAATTTAGCTTCATCGGGATCAAGTTCAGTACTTGATTTTGAAATACATTTAGTAACAACTTTTTGATAACATTTTTTATGACACAAAAATTTACAATCTTGACATTGAAAACCAGTGTAACGTAAAAATTCACCACAAAGAGCACAACACATAATATTATAAAATTGTTTTTGAACAAACTGGTGACCGTGTTGCTCGAAAACTTCTTCTTTCTTTTGACGGATAGCACCATGACGACCTAAAGCACCCATGAATTGTTTATTACCAGATTGATTTGTTTTGTCGAAACTTAAAGTTACTAACATTTGACCAACTGGTTCTAAACTTATCCAACTAGGTAATTTCAATATTTTTGGAAGCATTTTCCAATGTAGTAGGGACTGATCCTAATCCATCATGGGATTGAATAGAATTTGAATTATTAAATGGATTATTTTGTTGATTATTTCTAGATGGAGATTGACCATAACTTATATTTTCATTAGTTGATTTATTAACAGTACCAGCTAAATTTGAAGCAGAAACCCAATCTTCTTTACCAAGGTCGTGATTAGCTACTTTTTTCTTACGAATTTCTTCTGCAATATCTGAAAGTAAAGCCCAAGTAACAGCCACTGGTACTAGAGCAGTACCAGATCTATCATAAACAGAAAATTCGATTTCATTAGCCTTATCAACATCAATAGTAAATTCTTCTGACCATTTACCATCACGGGAACCTCTGGTTCTTGCTTGTTCAACATCGTCAACCTTAATTGAAACTAATGATTCTGGTCTTTTAGATAACATTGGAGAAGCAATATGATCGATATCTCTGATACAAGTGATTGAAATATTTAACTTACCAGTTAAAGCTTTTCTAGCATATTTGGGAGTATTCATAATTTCCATATCTCTAGTAACATCTTCAACATCAATATGCATATCCTGATAACGTTTCAAAGATTTATTTAATAATTGAATTCTTTGATCACTTTCAACTCTACCACCTTCTGCGGCATTTGAACTTGACCTATCACCATCCATAAGATAAAGGTGAGAGATTTTTTCATTTGCTTCACGATATTGATTTTCAACTTGTAGTTTAAATTGAAGTTGTTGTAGCATATATTGAATTTTATGACCCAAAGAAGGACAATCGTATTTGATCAAGTCAAATCTTGAATACATTGGTCCTAACGGTCCCATTTACAGAAACAACTCTTGGTTTTTCGGGAGATGCAAGTTTTGAACTATTTTGAGGTTGATTTTGAAGAGATAACTTATTCAAAGTCTCCATAAGATAATCGATATTCGATTGAGTTTCTCTTATGTTGTTATTACATTTTTGGATAACATCAGCATTATTGGTACTTCTTTTAACACTTTGAAAACCTTGTATAAGTTTTGATTCACGATCAATTTTATTTCGAATGTCTTCCAAGACTTGGTTACCCTGAGGCTGTGACATTGATGACGGATAAATGCTTGACCTATCTTATTGTTACTTTTCCGAAAACTGATTTGTATCTTCTGATTGATCTTTAATGAATGATCTTTAAAAGGATGACAGAAGGTAGAAACCAAAAAAAAAAAAAATTCGACGCAGGCGAAGGATTTTTCTCTTTCAGGACTAAAAGAGAGAAAAAAAAAATATGTAAATGGAATCGAATCACACACCCTCACAGACTGTCAATATGCGGGTTGAGGCAAGATTTGATGTATTTTTATTGGGCAACGAGTATCAATCAGTCTAGAACTCAGAATAAAGTAAGTCAACAACTAGATCGATAAACTTTCTCTCAAAAAAAAAATCTAAACGTATTTTTTTTTTTGGCTTGATCGTTTTTTGTCTTTTGGTTGGTTTTTTTTTGTAAACTTTTTTTTTTCCGTATGAGCTATGATTTCTGTAAAAAGTAAAAACTTAAACAGCTAAAAATAAAATCCGAGAAGCCCTTCAAACCAAACAACTAAAAACTAATTATAACTGGGAAACAAACAAAAGTACCTGGAATTGTAACAAGGGGTGTTCAGGGGCACCGGTGGGGCACTATTAATGGAACCTAGCTAAAACCGCTTTCAATTGATCTAGATAATAACCTTAAAGCAAGTTAAACTTATATATTCAACGAGCTTAGATCGGGTATATTGTATACAGGCGGGCTGTGATTGGATTGATCAAAGCTATCAAAGCAATTGGACCGAGCTTGCGACGGGCTGTTGTACGATCAAAGTGAAGTCACTGGATTGCAAAGTGTGTCAATTGCCGTAGATCTTTT
This sequence comes from Cerrena zonata, assembly GCA_038087015.1. NCBI lineage: Eukaryota > Fungi > Basidiomycota > Agaricomycetes > Polyporales > Cerrenaceae > Cerrena > Cerrena zonata. The sequence goes on along the minus strand of JASBNA010000055.1, from coordinate 169,011 downwards.
ATAATCAGTCAAGGACAATTCTAGCGCAGGCGGCCTTTCTTCTTCTCGGTGGGCGGTGGTCGTCGATCAGTAACAGGGGCCTAGTTCTATCTCCAGATCGGAAAGACAAAGCAGCTTTGAATAAGAAGAAGAAGAAGTGGTTGAAAATTAACCGCCCTGATTCAAAATCTGATTCGACTTTCCCCCAAAAAAAAAAAAAAAAAAAAATCTGTTGATTTTGTGCGTGGGGCTTTGAATAAATAGGTGAGCACGGGCATGTACGGGTTTTACGGGGGTGCAAAATATATTTACTTATATACTTTGTAGATGTACTTTTGATGATCTTTTGGTTGTAGGTGTGGTTTGATTGTAGTTGGGTTTATCTGCTGTTACAACGGCAGTTACAGTCGGGGACGGGGCAGATGTAGTGCTTGGAAAACCATTCTTCAGCGTGGTAGGCATGGGCGCCGTGATTGCAGCTCAAGCAAAAGCTGAATCTTTGTCTGAAGTTATTTTCGATTCTTCCCTTGAGAGTACTAACGTTGGACTGGGAGGACTCTGTTGGAATAGAGGTTCCGAGGGTAAGAAGACAGATGGAGCATCTGGGCTAGAGGGGCGCCCGCAGTGAGTACAGGCCTTCAAATCTTGGTTATAACCGGAAGATTTCATATGAAACTTATTGAATTGTTTAATGAGGATTGAAGGATTATCGTTATTTTCGGCCGATATCATTTGATTTGGGGATTGGATATCCGAGTCCTTGCTTTTATCAGAGATGTTTTTGTTGCAGCGAATACATTGAAGATAAACTTGTTTTGGTTGGGGTTGGATAGGTTAATTTACCCTGACTGGTTTTGGATAGTTTTGTTCTTGAAACGTCGAACTTGGCTCTTATACTGAAAAGCCCCCAACTGTTCAATAAGTTTCTATAGCAGTCGACCCAATGGCTTGACTCTTGTATCTTGGAAATATCTTGGAACTGCATAGGCGGTGATAAGTGAAGCGGTTTGAACATCACTGGTTCTATCAACGTACGATTGGAGTAGATCGATTCCTCTCAGGGTGAGTCCGGTTAAGATGAGTCCTTCCAATTCTCCCTTCACCACCACGGTATCGGCTACGCGATTAAGGTATACCGATAAATCTTTATCTGATAAAAATCGAATGGCAATTCCTAATCTTTCTCTTAATGGTAATGAGTGTTCATCTAATACGTCCCACCAATCGTTATCGGCAATGAATGCAAATATGGCCCGTAAATATGGATCACTTAAATCTGATGCCATTTTACGACATTGGTCTTTCCAAGGACTATTCACGTTGGAATTCTTATATGCCATATATCCCGCTACGGCGGTGGATATTAAATTGAGTTTTTCCTTCTTGGAAGATGCTAAGATCTTAATGGCGCGGTCAACGTCTCCATGGAAAACGGCCCATCCAGCTGCTTTTTCAATAAACCCTAACGAGATTAATAAATTTAACCGTTCTTCAAATTCATCATCGGTGAAATACCACCCACTTACTATTAAACATAACTTTCTTTGAGCTTTGAACTCGCTATTACTCGGAATATTTATACTAGCTGTTTTTTTACCCTTTCTTGATACTATATCCTTCACTGCTTTGAAATATAATTGAGCACTGACATCTCCATTATATCTTTTTTCACCAGCAATTTCTTCCACTCCTTTCCAAATCCCCAACACTCCTTGAAATCCTAAATCCAACCCTTGGGATATCATCGTCCCCTTTTTCAAAGATTTTTGTGCTAATGCAACCCATTTCCAAGTATTTCTTAAAAATAATTTATTATGAAGATTACCTAATTTCTCCAATACTTGAATATTTTCTTCACAATCAATTCCATATCCCGATAAGGCTCTTTTTCTAATCACATAACAAATATCAGCTGAAGTGATTTTGGATACGTCAAAAACATCTTTCAATGATACCAAATCATCATAGAAATCTTTTTGTTTATTCAACTGGCTTGGTTGGTTTACTGATTTGTCTTCATTAATATATTTCCCAGCTAAACTTTCCTCCTCACCAACTGTTGAATTAATATCTTCAGAATATTCTGCTTCACTAGCACGTCTGAAATCATCATAATCATCGAAAGGCTGACCATCTTCTTTATTATTTTGTTTAAGGTTTTCTTCATTTTTATCAAATTTAGATATATCATTCAATATTTGATCATTTAAAAAATGCGTCAGATTAGCTTCTGGCCCCGACATGGAAAATTCGTTGTATGAATTGAAATCTAATGACTCTATGCATTCAATGGCTTTCATTCTAAATACCGACCCACTCTGTCTCATGCATACAAAATTGGTGGAAGTCGAGCTATTAATATCAGGTGAATAGTCAAAGGTTATCACCTTATTATAATAATCAGTTTTAACGTCAAGCACTAATGAAACAAATAATGAGTCCTCGTTTGGTTTATATAATTGTGATGATTGATTCTTCAAACTGGACAAAATATTAGGATTGTTATCGGATAAAGAACTTTGTGAAGAGTCTTTTGTAAAATTCGATACATCTCGACTCAATCCTTGATGTCGAGACTCCATTGAGGGCACTGTACCAGTATGCCATCTTCTTATCAAGTCACCATTGAAAACAGATGAGAACTCACCTTTCCTTATACTTGAATATCTAAAGCATGGATTATGGTTCTTTCTTGAAGAATCATTTAATAATTTATTGAATTGTAAAACTGGTGATTCCGTTAAAACATTGTTATTCATATTGAAATTCTTCTTATTATTATTAGTCAACCTTCTCCTATCCCAAATAGCCACTGATCCATCTTCACTATAAGTTGAAAAATAAATATCTGGTTGAAAAGGGTCAAATGTGATACCTAAAGTACACTTTGTAGCAATTTGAAATGCCGGGGATTCTTGTCTCACATCAAATTGTCTTAATAATTTGTAACTACCAGCCAATAAATCGTTGTCACTATTTGGAATAAATGATGTAGATAATACTGCTTCGTTAGGTAAGTAAGAATATGTGGGCCTCTTAATATGATCATTATCACTAGTTCTGGAATAATGTTCAATGTTCCATAATTGTAAACTGTTATCTTGTCTTCCTTTATCAAAACAGACCGATATCCAACCACTGTTATTGAAACTTATTGAATTACAAGGACGATTTTGTTTTGGTCTTAGTTTTAAAATTGTTGAATTGGTTGTTAACATATCAAATAAATGAACAGTACCATTGATTGTACCAACCCCACATAAGCCCGGACTATTATAAGAATAAGCTGAGCATTGAATGTTATCAAACCCTCCCCTGCTACTGATTTTTGTCATTTCGTTATAACCAATTCCTGGATCTTGATGATTGGTTTGATAGAGCATAACTTTTTCACCTAGTGGGTCGACGGCCAAAAACCTTTGTTCCCATCCAAAGTCCCAATTGTGGGCTCTAACAATTGTCCCACTCATGGCTCGTCTTTATCTATTATGAGTGTTATAAGCAATTTGGCAGCTTATCGTGGAGTAGTTGAAGTTTCCAATTCGAGTGTTTTTTGCCTGTTTTTTTGTTGATAAAAAAACAACTGAAAAATCGCAGTGCAAAGATAAAAAGATACATTTTACATCTTTAGTTAATTTAAATATTTATTAATAATATCTATAAAGAAGTAAAAAAGTGTCTATTGTACAAACATTGAGGTATTCCATGAATTCGTTTAACTCTTACCAATTGACTTTCTGAAATCCTGATTTTCTTCCTCTTGTTTAATGATGAATTCAACGATATTGATTAAGTTACTGAAGCCTTTATCACTACCTTTCAATCTAATAAGATGCAATGAACTAGTGTTTGTTAAATCGATAATTTCAATTTTGAATTTGAGCTTTCTACCATTTGAAAATTTGGCTGGTATGACACCGTTAATCAATCCAAACTCTTCGTCAATATCGATTTTACTTATTGAACCTTCAATTTTTTTCAACTCTAATTGATTTTTGATGATTCTGGTCAATTCAACACTTAATAAAGTCGAGTCAATAATGCAAATATCCTTGTTTCCATTTTCATTCAATGCAGGTGATTTTTTAACTAAACTTTTCCTTTTTTCACCATTTGGACCCTTGGTGTTTGAAGTTAAATTACTGAAGAATTTCTTAAACCATCCAGTTATAGTTGGCGATTCACAGCTAGATTGTTTAGGAGTTGAGTTAAACCCTAATCCACTTTTAGCTGATATACGAGAAAATCTATCATGAATCCCTCTATTTTCAGTATAATCCCAAGAACTTAATGGAGGAGCTTTTGGAGCGTCTCTTTTTGGTTTTAAACTTAATCTTCTGAAAATTGATTCTCTTTTATCTAATAATTGAGTAGGATCAAACGATTCATTATCACCGCTACCATAGTTTTCACTATCGGTATCGATTGCATTATAATTTTCTGATTCTTTTTTATTATTTGTATTTGTAGGTTCATATTCATTAATATTCATTGTTGGTTTAGAATCAATACTAACAGTCTTAGTATTACTTGGTTTAGGTACAGTCATTGTGGAAAAAATTTCTGTTGAAGCTCTTGATTTTTTCAAAGTACTATTCTGTCTTTGTTCTTCAAATTTCAAATCATTGATGTCATCATCATTTATAATGATATCAGTATCATCATAGCTGTCATTAAATTCAAATCCAATATCTTGTTCATCATTATCTCTTGTATGTTCATTAATTGAGCTTGAATCTAAAATGTGAATATTTGAATTACCCCCAGCACTAAAGCTCAATTTAGATGAATGGTCCAGTTCCTTCTTAGGATTATATAGTTTTTGATAATTATTATATAAAGATTTGTAATCTTGATTTTGCTGATCGTCATGCATTATCAAAGTATCTTTTGAATTATCCAGATGTTCAACGATACTTGGTCTAGTTTTATTTAATTGACCAATATCAGCAGTTCTAGAACTTATAATTGAAAAATTTGAAAAATCAGTTTCTAAAACCGAATTTTCAACCAACGGACCAGTTTGATTCATATTTATTAATGCATCAGATAAATTATAATCATCTTCAATAATAGTACTTTCTGACTGAGTTTGATGATCATTGGTGATTGAATGTCTATCGAAAGATTGATTCAGATCAAATTCATCAGTATCAGATATATTCACTGATAAAAACCCAGTATTGTCATGTTTATTGTTAGTAACATCAATTCCTAAACCAACTAAATTATTTGAAGATTTCTTGGAATCTTTTGGATCAGGTTTAAAGGTAGATTTTTCAATTAAACCTTTACCAGGGTTAGTTTTCAATGAAGTTTTATCACCTTTACTTCTTTTGATAACAGTTCCTCCGGTTGTTAAGGTACTATTCAAAATAGTTTGGTCACCAGCATTATTATAATCATTAATTAAACCATTGAACGAGAATTTTGAAAATCTTGGATTTGGTAATGGTTCTTCTTTAATCATGATATTTTTAACAGTCATTGGAGAATTGTCAATAACTGTACTTAAACCGTTTTCATTAATGTTATTCAACATCGATTTATAATTGGTTTGAGATTTTAAAGATTTTTGAGACTGATTCGATTGGCGATTTGATAAATTGTTGCCAAAAGTTGGTTTCAAAACCGAAGAAGGACTATTTTGAAAAGTAGATTCTTTTTTATTGAATTGGCCAATTGAAGTTTCGTTATTATTTTCTTTGTCATTTTCAACATTGTCAAGGTAAGTATTCAAATTTCTTGAGCTTGAAGTTTTCAAGTTATGATTTAATTTTTTAGGGGAAGGAGGTAATACATCAATACCTAATTTTTTCAAAACTTTAATATTTTTGTCATTCAAACCTCTACCTCTCAAAGATGCATAACTTGAAGGGGTAGCTAAAGATTTTGCTCTTAATAATGAGTTAATCCTAGGATCTAAACTAGAGGGAGCTGGAGTTGAACTATATCTTTTATTCGGTAAAGGGGGTAACGATGGTAATTCAACTTCTTCTTTTAATTGTTTTTGAGCTTCCAATTGTTTTTGTTTCATTAAGACACTTTGTCTCTTACGCTCATCATTCAATTTACCATCTTCTGATTTCACTTTATCATCTTTTTCAGTTTTCAATTTATCTTGTTGGTAAAAATCTTTTGCCGTTGAAGTAGTTAAATTAACATTTTCTTTTAATTTCTTAACATGGTTTTTCTGTTGTTCCCTTTGAGCAATTGCTTTTAATTTCAAATCTCTTTCGGCTTGAATATTTGATTTATTGGATTTAGTGGATTTATTGGATTTAGCAGGAGAGAAATCTGATTTTTCTTCAATCTTCAAATAATTTGACGTATTTTTATTTTTAATAAAAGAAGGTTCAGGTTTGATATCTTCATCATTTTCAACTTTGATTGATTTATTTTCAGTACTATTATCAAATAAGCTATCATCTATTTCACCATTGAAAACATCTTGACAGATCTTTTCAAAATTTATGATTGATTTATTATTTTGATTTTTAAATGCTTGCCTTTTGGGAGATTGTCTTTTAGGAGATGGTTTCACAGGAGATTGCCTTTTAGGAGATTGTCTTTTGGGCGATTGTCTTTTCGGTGATTGTCTCTTTGGAGTTTCAACGGGTTCCTTTTTGAATGAATCATTGGCAGACGTATTCTCAAGCTGGGCAGAAAGATCAGCCAAGTTGATTGGGCCGGTCAATTTTCTTTTTGGAGGCTGAATCAATTTTTTAATTGATTTTGTAGAAGAGGTTTGACTTATATTTGATTTTTTCTTAGTGAAGGAGGTGGATGCAGTAAAATTTTTAGTGTTTTTCAAGATTTTAATTTCACCGGTTGAAGGATTAATGATTGAATTTGATCTTGGAAGATTTGAATTTTGAAAAGGTTGGCCATCATCATCTTGATAGTTTAAATTGGAATGATGTTCATTACGATATTTCATTAGTAAGTAATAAAACATTTTTTCAGGATTTTTCAGAGGAGAAATTAATTTATTAATAATTGAAGCTTCATCACAATTATGGAAAAGAACTGATAAGTTTTTCAAAATTTCTTTATCAATTTTATCAATTGATTGAATTGGTTTAATATTCGAATTTTTAAAATCCAAAGTAGTTGTTGAGGTTACATTATGCAAAACTGGTTCAGGATATTTAGTTAATAAAGGGTGTTTTAAAATTGAGTCAATAGTGATACGGTCATTTGGATTAACTTGTAACATTTTACTGATCAAATCTTTTGCTTCCCAAGATAAATTAGCTGGCATAATAAATTTACCATTTTGAACTTTTAATAATAATTTTCTTATATTTTCATCATCAAAAGGTAAATGACCAGTTAATAAAGCAAAGAGAATGATACCACAAGACCAAATATCCGAAGGAGCACCGTGATAATTTTTACCAGCAACAATTTCTGGAGAGGCATAATGAGGACTACCGCAACTTGTTTCTAATAATTTTTCTTTAACTTCTAAAGCTGCCATACCAAAATCAGCAATTTTGATATTTTTATTAAAATCTAATAGTAAATTTTCTGGCTTTAAATCTCGATGACAAATATTGAATTGGTGTAAGTAATTTATACCATTGATTATCTGTTTGAAATAGTTAATTGCTTCAAATTCTTGTAATTTACCTCTTTTAATTAAATAATCGAATAATTCTCCCCCTTCGATGTACTCTAAGATTAAGTATAAGTCATTTTTATTTTCCCAAACATCATAAAGCCCCATTATATTAGGGTGACTTATTAATTTCATGATTACTATTTCTCTTTCGATCCCATAAGGTAATCTATCAACATCTTGTTCATCATTTCTTTTATATTTTGGATTTTCAAGTTTTTTGAAATTGGATTTTGGAACAATTTTAACAGCGGCTAGTTTATTAGTGTTGATGTTTTTAGCTAATCTAACCCTACCAGTTGATCCTCTACCTAAAGTTCTACCTAACTTCCAGGGCCCTATTCGATTCTGAGTTTTCCGTTTAGTATTACTATTATTAGTATTGGTTGATATCTGGGATAATCTTTTGGTAGCGTTGGTAACCGATTGAACTACTTTATCAACATTAACTTCATTTTCAGTTATAGTTGACATTTTGAAAGAGTGAATATAGTTGGTGATCCCAGTAACCTAAGCTACTTCTAGTATGTTGTAGATTTATTCAAATGAATAAAAGGATTTCTCTTTCAATTTGTTGATATAGATTCCAATTCCAGTATTTTCAATGCCTATGGTCTTGCAAGTTCCACAAACCTATTAGCATAAACAAATAAACACCTTACGCCAACGGAAACCCACTATCGAAGGAATCTTACTTAGAAGGGGGTCTTTATGTAACAATACTACGTCTAGTTGTCAGCTTGTCGATTAAATCGCGTTGTAAACACTGGGAGAAGTAACCGGGCGGTTTCGTGTTTGTTTATTTGTTTTCAAAAAGGTGCATCCGTACATCTGCTTATATTTTTGGTGCACGGGCTCTTTTTTTCTTTCTTTTGTGTAATTTTGTCATTCGAAACGCGACATTTTTCTGCCGGTCGGTCGGTTCTACGTCGTTTTGTTATTTTCCGACTAAACCGGGCGACCACCGGATATCGGCCTGTAAGTAAATCTGAGTACAACAATTGTTGCAAATTAAACTAAGACGAAACGGTGTACTGTAATGATAGCTAAATGAGTATAGAAGTAAAGGAGGATATCTGAGAGACGTGGGAGTATGAATTTGATGAAAAGAAGTAGTGTAGGAGTATTTAACTTAGTATATCTTAATGAACTAACTGAGTAAACAAACTAACTGAGTGAACAAACTAACTGAGTGAACAAACTAAGTTAAATGCAAGCTAAGCTAAGTCCAGATGGTCAGCGAAGGACCTAAGGAAGAAGTTAGCGAAATAGTAGTAGTTTAGTACAAATAGTAGTAGTTTAGTACAAATAGAAGTAGTGGTGGTGGAAATACACCCGTGCACCAGGTATCTTTCTAAACTCCGTGTCCGCCGGCTGTTTCTTCATTCTTGGGAGTTACATCCGGCCGTTGGACTTTCCCACCCGTAAACCAGCTGAAACTCAGTAATAACGAAACCACATAAACATTAATGATCATCTTTTGTTATCGTATTCTTATAAATAACAGGTCATTGATAAAGATTTTGAAGAAGTACTGGTTTTTCACCTTGTTGACCCAAAAATTTAAACGACACACTGGACTACTATTGTTTCCAAATCGTGGTATGCTATATTAGAGTATATATATAGTTAAGTATTTCAATTAGAAATTTATATAATACTAAATAATCATTAAAATGTTGAAATTCAAGAATAAATTTAAGTTTGGATCTTCAAATATTGATAAATCCCCGGAAAATAGCCAAACTCTGTCTCCAAGAAACTCAACTGATAGTAGGAAAACTATATCAGTTAATAATTTATCTGAAAATGTTGGGAATTTGAATATTAAAGATGAAGAAGCTGAACAAGTTGAAGAACAACAACAGCAACAAATTGAAGAACCAGCAGTACAGGAGATTATATCCAACCCAGGATTATTAACCATTAAGATTTATAATTCAAATAATATTAAATTACCAATTCAAATTAATAATAATAAACAAATCTTAAATGCATTGGCAAATAATGCAACAAATGAATCCACTCAGCAACAACTAAATAATTCATTGACTAAATTGGATGATGAAGATTTAATTCCAGGATCAATATCAACTAATTATTTACCAGCAAATATAACTATACCAAATGGAGAAAATTTAATTAAATCATTACTTTATTTAACCATTGAATTTGATAATAATGTATTAATCATTGAACCACAAAGAGGTACAGTACATCAATCAACATGGAATCAAGTTGTTTCTTTTGATGTAACTAAAAAAATTGGGGTTAATAATTCAAATTTCTTAAATTTAAACTTATTTATCAGATTACCAAATCTATTAATACCACAACTGGAAAAATTAAATAATAAGAAATCTTTTACAAATAATGGATCAAATATTGGTGATTTATTAATTGGTTCAATTAAACTACCAATTAATTTAAAAAATATTTCAAATCCAATTAGATTAATGAATCATGAATTTTTAAAATTTAATAATTATAATTTGAATTTGAAAGATGATTACGGTGAAATCATGTTAACTATTGATTTCAAACCTTTAATTAAACCCCATTTATCAATTGATGATTTTGATTTATTAAAAGTTATTGGTAAAGGTTCTTTTGGTAAAGTTATGCAAGTTATTAAAAAGGATACAAAACAAATTTATGCTTTAAAAACTTTAAGAAAACAACATATTATATCAAGAATGGAAGTTACTCATACTTTAGCTGAAAGAACAGTTTTAGCTAGAATTACAAATCCTTTCATTGTTCCTTTGAAATTTTCATTTCAATCTCCAGAAAAACTTTATTTAGTTTTATCGTTTATTAATGGTGGTGAATTATTTTGGCATTTACAAAAAGAAGGTAAATTTTCAATGGATAGATCAAGATTTTATATTGCTGAATTATTAACTGCTTTAGAAAGTTTGCATGAGTTAAATGTCATTTATCGTGATTTAAAACCAGAAAACATCTTATTGGATTACCAAGGTCATATTGCCCTTTGTGATTTTGGTTTATGTAAATTAAATATGTCAAATAATGATAAAACAAATACTTTCTGTGGTACTCCTGAATATTTGGCTCCTGAATTATTATTAAATCAAGGTTATACTAGATGTGTTGATTGGTGGACTTTAGGTACCTTATTATATGAAATGTTAACTGGTTTACCTCCATTTTATGATGATGATGTTTCAACAATGTATAGAAAAATTTTACAAAATCCATTGAAATTTCCTTCATTTTTAGAAAATACTGACGTTCAGGATTTATTAATTAAATTATTACAAAAAGATCCTTCTAAAAGATTAAATGATGCAATTGAAATTAAAAATCATAGTTTTTTCAAAGATATTGATTGGAATAAATTATTACATAAAAATTATTTACCTCCTTTTAAGCCAAACGTTGAAAACTTATTAGATACTTCGAATTTTGATCAAGATTTCACTAATGAAAAACCTCAAGATAGTGTGGTTGATGATTTCTTAAGTGAGTCAGTTCAAAAGCAATTTGGTGGTTGGACTTATAACGGTGATAATCTTTTATCCTAATCTATTAAAAGTTAGCTTCTCTTTTTTTTTTTTTTGGCTTTTTTTATTTAAACATTTTATATTGTATATATTACGAATAAAGAATTTACAGAATTTACATTTATAAAAATCAAAGTACCAAATTCTATTAACGATTGGCTGCCCCATGATAAGTTACTCCACTCTTACCGGGGAATGCTTTCCCTCCAGTTTTGTTCAGAGCATCTTTTTTGCTGGGATTTAATGGAGCTCCTTGTCTTCCATAATAATCATGGGGTTTGGGGAAATCTCCATACTTGACTCGTTCCTGGTCTCTCTGTAAATATTCTTGATATTGAGGATTCAAGTGCTGGGGGTTGGCCTGGGTAATGTTAACCATTTGAGGAGGTACTTTATAGACGTTTGGATCATTCATTGGATCATATGATGGTCCTTGTCCTTGGAATTGTTCCTGTCCTTGGAATTGTTCCTGTCCTTGGAATTGTTCCTGTCCTTGGAATTGTCCCTGTCCTTGGAATTGTCCTTGGTCCCCCAGGAATTGTGGCTGCTTTTTCTCATCGGGATATCCATTTGGTGTATAACCTTGCTGGGAACTTTCATTATAATCTGGAACTTGTTGGTTGCCAGCTTGATTCTGATAATCTGGAGATTGGTTTACATTATGGTCAATTTCATCGTATGAAGGTGGTGCATCCCCTGGCTGAGCCTGGTTCTTGTCACCATGTATGAATTCACTAATCTTCCCCATTCTTAATTGACGAAAGATCAAGTAATACAAACTCAAGGGACTCAATGGCTGATAACTGAAATTCTAATGATTGCTTTTGTATACAGGTGGATGTACGGATTTCTTTGGGCCTGTCCTTTTTTTGTGCTGCGCACAACCGAAAAGTTTTGATGAAGAAAAAAATCAATGAAAAAAAAAAAAAGTCAGACTAGGATTAATGTATAACAGATCAGATAACTATATTTCTCCATGTTTAAGTCATACCAAAAGGCTGTTTCAGGCATACTGAAGACATTCATCCGTACCAAGAAAACCGACAGTGTACTTAATGCATCCACACAAAAAGTTGTTGGACAATTATCAGCATTATCAGCCAGTCGTAAGCAGCCTAAATTAATCAAGTTATGTAAAGAAGATTTAATAAAGCATAAGACCATTAGCAATGCATGGAAGGTGTACAAGCGTCAACAAATGGATAAGAAACAACAACAATTAGACCAACAGTATGAAAGTATATATGATGCAATGGAAGAATTGAAAAAATTAAGTCCAGAATTATTTGAAATAGCCAATCAACAAGAATTACCCAAATATCCATTAGAAATGAGACTTCCAACCGATTATCCACCAACTAAACCTTGGGTGTATAATTACGCACCAGCCAAACAAGAATAAACAACTGTATATAATGTAAATAGAAGAATAATAAACTTAATCATCTAAAGCTCTTGCTTTTCTTTTTCTTGGAGGAATTCCCGAAGAAGTTGGAGTTCCAGGTGTAGTGGCTGGAGATTCCGTCGAAACCCCATTTGATTTAGGGTCTTTACCAATGTTTGGATCAACCGAATCCTCATAATCGTCAAAATCATCTTTAGTAGGATTATTTGAATTGGAAGATGGAGAATCGGTATATTGATAAGCATCATTTATACTTAATCCTTGTCTTTTCATTAAAGTTTTAACAAAATTGATCGAACTTAAACTGAAAATATGATCATCATCAGTATACGCCAATCTTCTTTTATTTGAACCCATTGAACCAGCACTCCCACCACCTGAATTCTTTGAAAAATTTTCAAATCCTCTCACGATATTACCATAAATACTTTCATTAAAGTATTCGGTTTCCTTATCGTATATTGTGGACTCCAAGGTGCTCAACTGGGAATCCAACTCCTGTTTCTTCAAGATCTGCTGGGTAAGCTGGTTCTTCAACTCGTTATACTGTTCAATAGATGGGGTTTGTTGTTTTTCATTCTTACTGGGCGATTTGGGTTTATTTGATGACTTTGGTTTGGGTGATTTGGGCACGGACTCCGTTTTTTTCGGCGATTGCCCTTCCGTCTTGGCCTCTTTCTCCTTTGAATCCTTGACAGACATCCTGATATCCTATTGATGGTGTGTATTGAACTGAGGATATTGAGCCGCCGTCAAACACAGATCTTTGATGGGTTTGTTTTTGAAAATTTTGGTTTACGGGTGTTTTGTGGGTACGGATGTTTTATGTCACGTGACGCGGAATTGCAACCAACCCGGTCGGTTCCTCCGAACATTAACTTGACTATTCTATTACTATTCTATTTACCATGGTTATATCCTACTCTACTAGTCTATCTATCTCTCACTCGTGGCAATGGCTGCTAGACTGTCGTGCCAAATTTTGTGTAATGGGAACTCCGACTCCGAGACAAAAATAACCAAAAGGGTCGACGAACCCAACCAAATGAACAAAACAGCACCTACAGCCCGTGACCATCCTTAGTAAGGTCAGGGGCAACGCAACTCGGTGGGAACCCCCTCAGAGTGCCATGTGTAGACGTTCTGACAACAGGGGAAAGCACTGGTTGATGAATCTGGTGATGCGCTTAAATTAAAGTACAAAGAGAACAAATCCTCACCTGTTATTTCAACGTCGGTAGATCGGGGGTGAGTGGTCCACGCCATTCTTTGGCTATCACCACACCACCCAAAGACCCAATTGTCAGTAGGTGTGGATAGCACGTTATGATGTAGACACCACCAGATCCTGGAACAAGTGATTGAGGGATTGAGTCATTTTATTCCGAGTTTTTTGGTGCTAATTAGTCCGAAGGTATAGTATTGTTCTGTTTAAGGAAACCACCAAAGGAAAAAAAAAAAATTTTTCAGCATTTGGTGGTTTCTCCGTTTATAAATACAATTGAATTTCTCCTTAAGTTTGAATTTAGTTTTAGTTTTATTCTTTATTAATTCAATTGAATTACACATATATATATAATAAACAAATAAAAAATGGCTATCACTAAAGTTTTTGCTCGTTCAATCTACGATTCTCGTGGTAATCCAACTGTTGAAGTTGATTTACACACTGGTAAAGGATTATTCAGAGCCATTGTTCCATCCGGTGCTTCTACTGGTGTTCACGAAGCTTTAGAATTGAGAGATGGTGACAAATCCAGATGGTTAGGTAAAGGTGTTCTTAAAGCCGTTGCCAACGTTAATGAAATCATTGCTCCAGCTTTAGTTAAAGAAAACGTTGATGTTACTGACCAAGTTGCCGTTGATGCTTTCTTAAATAAATTAGATGGTACTCCAAACAAATCTAAATTAGGTGCTAATGCTATTTTAGGTGTTTCTTTAGCTGCTGCTAAAGCTGCTGCTGCTGAAAAAAACGTTCCATTATATCAACATTTTGCTGATCTTTCTGGTTCTAAACAAGATAAATTTGTTTTACCAGTTCCATTCCAAAATGTTTTGAACGGTGGTTCTCACGCCGGTGGTGCTTTAGCCTTCCAAGAATTCATGATTGTTCCAACTCAAGCCCCAACTTTCTCTGAAGGTTTAAGAATTGGTTCTGAAGTTTACCACAACTTGAAATCTTTAGCTAAAAAACAATACGGTCAATCTGCTGGTAATGTTGGTGACGAAGGTGGTGTTGCTCCAGATATTTCCACTCCAAAAGAAGCTCTTGACTTGATTGTTGCTGCCATTGAAAAAGCCGGTTACACTGGTCAAGTTGGTATTGCTTTAGATGTTGCTTCTTCTGAATTTTACAAAGATGGTAAATACGATTTAGATTTCAAAAATCCAAACTCTGATGAATCTAAATGGTTATCTGGTGAAGAATTAGCTAACTTGTACGAAAAATTAATTGATGAATATCCAATTGTTTCTATTGAAGATCCATTTGCTGAAGATGATTGGGAAGCTTGGTCTCTTTTCTACGCTAAAGCTGCTAGTAAAATCCAAATTGTTGGTGACGATTTAACCGTTACTAACCCATTAAGAATTAAAACCGCCATTGAAAAGAAATGTGCTAATGCTCTTTTATTAAAAGTTAACCAAATCGGTACCTTATCTGAATCCATTAACGCTGCTAATGACTCTTATAACGCTGGTTGGGGTGTCATGGTTTCCCACAGATCTGGTGAAACTGAAGATACCACCATTGCTGATTTAGCCGTTGGTTTAAGATCCGGTCAAATCAAAACCGGTGCTCCAGCCAGATCCGAAAGATTAGCTAAATTAAACCAAATCTTAAGAATTGAAGAAGAATTAGGTGACAAAGCTATCTACGCCGGTAAAGATTTCCACAAATCTCACTCTTTATAAGTTCTTTAATGACTTTCTGCTAATTTGAGAATTCCTGGTTCTTTCAAATTTCGCAGTCATTTTCTAATGTATACGTAAAATAAAATATCATTTCTGTAAACCCGTTCACCTGTATTAAAAATGTCTATATATAATCTTTCTTGATTCTATTTAATATTTCAAAGATTTGTTCAGTAACAATATGAACTTCTTCAAAAGTGTTGTATAAAGGAACTGGTGCTATTCTGATAACATCGGGTCTTCTTTCATCACAAATAATACCTTGTTCGTGTAAATATTCATTTACTCTTTCCATAACATTATGTTCTTTAATATCGTTATGAGGTTGGAAAAGTAATGATAATTGGCATCCTCTTTCTTCTTGGTTTAAAGGAGTTAAGATCTTAAACCCAAATCCATTAGATTCATTACTTCGGTAAAATGGCGAGCTAACCAATCTATCTTCTAAAAATTTAGTTAATTTTAAACTCTTCTTTCTTAAATTTTTAATTCCAATTTGATCAAATATTTCTAATGATGTTTTCAACGACACAACGTCAATCACTGAAGGATTGGATTGTCTATAAGAAAGCGCCGATTGGATCGGATCGAACTCTTCCACCATCTTAAACCTCTCTTGAGAATTGTTCCCCCACCATCCAGCTAATCTTGCCGGGAAATTTTGCTTGGAATTCTCTTTAGTATAACGTTCGTTAACAAATATCCCTGCAATTGCACCAGGACCTGAATTCAAGTATTTGTAAGAGCACCATGCAGCAAAGTCTACATTCCAATCATGTAAACTTAATTCAACGTTACCCACGGCATGAGCTAAATCCCATCCTACTATCAAGTTATATTTTTTAGCATGATTAGTGATTTTACCAATTTCAAAGAATTGACCAGTGTAGTATTGAATTCCAGGGAATACAACCAATGCTAAATCTTGGTGATTTTCATCAATTACTTTTAAAATATCTTTGGTATTTAAATAAGTTTCTCCATCTTTGGGACTCAATTGGATCAAGTGCAGTTCATCATAACCAAATAATTTAACCAAGTTCAAGAAAGCATAATAATCACTTGGAAACGCTTGTTTTTCGAATAAAATCTTTGTTTTCCGTCCTTTTGGTTTATACATACTAATAAGTAATGCGTTTAAATTACTGGTAAGTGAGCCCATAATGGCAACTTCAGTTTCTTTGGCACCCACAATTGGGGCCAATAACGGAACCAACGGCAAGTCTATATCCATCCAAGGAGTAGCATTAGGATGGTTAAAATGCGATTCAACTGCTCTAGCAGACCATGCATCTAATTCATTATTAATTGATTCTCTAGTCTTTTTGGGCATTAACCCAAGTGAATTCCCACAAAAATAAATCGAGTCATCTTTGGCTTCTGACACCCCTAAAGACTTATGGGTTGGGATCTCAAATAACTCTTTATAAGTCGGGAACTCTTTATCTAATTGTTGGTATGACATTGTCGTTGATGAAAAGAGAGAACAAGTGAAAAAAAAAAAAAAAAAAAAATCTAAAAATTTAGTTGAACATCAAAATAAAATAATCAACCACTAACTAATCAGCGAACATGATTCATTCGATATTGATATGTATGTATGGGCAAGTTATGCTGGAAGGCTAGTACTAACTCTTTTAGTCAATAATGACGGATTACCACGATTAATGAAATTCTATACTCCAGTTGATATATCAACTCAAAGATTACTATTACAGCAAGTACATCAATTGATAAGTGTACGGACATCACAAGAGTGTTCATTCATAACACCTCCGAGTCTTTTAGAGGACTTGGACGACATCAAGGTGATATATAGACATTATGCCACGTTATATTTTGTTTTCATTGTGGATGACCAAGAATCAGAATTGGGTATATTAGATTTGATTCAAGTGTTTGTTGAGTGTTTGGATAAATGCTTTACCAATGTGTGTGAGTTGGATTTGGTATTTGGTTGGCAGGTTTTGCAAACCGTCCTGGAAGAGATTGTTCAAGGTGGGATGGTGATCGATACGAATATCCGAAGAATTGTGGCTGCTGTTGATAACGCCAATAGCCAAAAACAGACCGGGGTCAATAATGGAGGGTGGTTATCATCGATGACAAAGGACAAGATCGGTAGATGGAGATAGGTGTATATTACGATTACGATAATTAGTATAAGTGCGATTTGCAACAAACTGTAGAACGGTTACATTCTTATGATAACAGTATAACGATAATGATAACAGTATAACGATAATGATAACAGTTCAACGATGTATCTGGTAACAGTATATCAATTAATTCTGGTTGGATTTTTTGCAATTTGCTCTAATTTTTACAAAAATCAAGTGAAATTTAACTTATGAAATAACTATATACAATAAATATGAGAATTAAAGAATAAATAAATACGAGGATCTTAGGACCAAGACCACCAGTGCTTTTTCTTTTGTTTGGCCAATGCTTGTTGCTCTTCCAATTCTTGATTAGCCACTTCCAATTCTTTTAATTTGAACTCATTGGCTTTTGCTCGGTTGAATTCTTCAATATTCACCAATTTGGGATCAACTCCTCTTCCCTCTTTCTCAAATGGGGACTTGATATACCCTGTTTTCCAAATAGGATCGTTACTGGCAGACGTCTGCTTAACGATCTTCATCAATTCTTCTTGTTCCTTATGTCTTAACTCTTTATTTCTTTCGTAATCAGCCCTGACTTCTGGTGAAAATCTAGCAATCAACTTCTCATCGGTTGGCACAGTGTACTTAAAACATAACACCCCAAACCCAATAATACATGACCCGGTAAAGTAAACACGCGCCCACCTGTACCAGACCCGTTGTTGTAATGGAATACTCGACATGTTAACTATTCCCTTGTCTGACCACCAAACTGCCCCTAACCTGACTTTTCATTTTTTTCCTACTGGGTATTATCTTTCGATGATGGGAAAAAAAGACCGGTACACCACGTCAAACCCACCCTACATTACCAAACTCCATAATTCTAACATTAGCATAAGCCAATGGTACCCCTATTGAAACAAATAGCTTAATACTACGCCTCTTACAATGGCCATAGATCAGACCTGGTTCTTGATTAGTGGGTACCAATAGAAAAGCCTGTACATAGTCTCATCGTTTAACAACTGATTTTTTTTTTTTTTTTTTTTTTTTTTTTTGGCTTTGGTTTTATTTGTTTGTATTTTTTCTATACGAGCTATACGAGACTTATAACTAGATATCAGTACTAGTGGATCCTACGAAAGTAATAGGTTGTGTTCTTTAGCAAGTAATCAAGGATTCAACCCTTTATTCCAATATGTCAGAAAATTCAACATCTTCAACTGATCATTCTAAACAGAAATCTACTGGGAAAAGAAAATATCATCAAAAATCGAGGCTAGGCTGTTCTACTTGTAAGAAGAGAAGAGTCAAATGTGATGAGACCAGGCCCACTTGTAAGAAGTGCCAGCATATGGATCTAGTATGTGGATACACTCTCGAAGACCAGACTCCACCAAAAGACGGATCCTTGCCGTTGGCTAAAAAGAAGAGTGAACCAATGGCCAAGAAGAGAAGAGTCAAGGAAGAAGATGGATTATCTGAATCAATTGGCAATTCCCGGTCCAGTTCGGTATCTTCCAGTGATTCCCAAACACAGCAGGCTACCCCGGCGATTACCCCAAGTCCCAGTTATACCGACCAACAGCTGCAATCGCAACAAGATCCACAACCACCACAACCGCAAAAGGCCAAACCGTTTTATCATAATTTATTGAATGCTGGTAATTTGAATAATCTTAATTTGAGCCATTTGGTGAATAATTTAAGTGGATTAGGGGATTTGAGTAATTTGGGAAGTTTAACAAGTTTAGGAAATTTAGCTACTCTAGCACAATTACCGATTGATTTGAGTAGTTTAGGGGGCAATAGTCCTCAATTGACTTCACAACCTCAACAACAACCCCAATCTCAACTGCAGCAGCAGCAGCAGCAGCAGCAGCAGCAACCCCAGCAACTGCAACAAGCATCGGTGCAAGCACAAGTTGCCGCTGCTGCAATGAACTCGAATCCTTTGATGAATTTGGGCAACCTTTTTGCAGCCGGGTCCAATGACTTCAGCCAGTTTATGAAGTCCCAGGGACTGACCACCAACACCACCCAAGCACGTCCACAACGCCAGCAGCAGCACAGCAACAACAACAGAATCAACAAGCTCAACAGCAGAACCAACAAGCTCAACAACAGCAACAACAACAGCAGCAGAATCAACAACAGAATCAGCAACAACCTCAAGCACAAGCAAGAACACAAGCCCAGGGGCAAGATACCCAACCGAGCATATCACCCAATGTCAACACCAGCAACCCGCCGCCATTAGGAAACTCACCATTGAACCACCCAATGGCGGGAATACCCAATGGATCGTCACTCAACATGTTGGACCTAAGACTCATGTTTCATTACACGTCTCAAGTGTCAAATACCATAACGGGAGCCGGAATAAGTGATACTAATATTTGGAATCACGATATACCAATGTTGGCCTTTAACTATCCATTTTTAATGCATTCAATTCTAGCGTTCAGTGCCACCCATTTATCAAGAACCGAAAAGGGATTGGATCAATGCGTAACCTGTCATCGGGGAGACGCCTTAAGATTATTGAGAGAAGCGGTACTTGACATAAATAACGATAATACCGATGCCTTAGTAGCTTCTGCGTTAATCTTGATTATGGATTCATTAGCCAACGCGTCCTTCCCATCGAGCACTAGTCCCAAATCCTTACCGGCATCCGCATGGATTTTCCATGTTAAGGGAGCTGCCACCATATTAACTGCGGTTTGGCCATTAACTGAACAAAGTCGATTTTATAAGTTTATTTCTGTTGATTTAGGAGATTTAGGAGATATACCTAATCAACAAAGGGAGCTGAAGGATAAACTGAATCCTAATGACATTAAATATTTCACTGATTTAGAATGTCATGATAGTGATATTGCTGATTTATTCCCGGTTGAAATTGAAAGTCCTTATTTAATTACCTTGGCCTATTTAAATAAGTTACATAAGGAAAGGTATAAATCCGATTTTATACTTAGAATATTTGCCTTCCCGGCTCTATTAGATAAGAATTTCCTACTGTTATTAATGACTGGGGATATAAAAGCCATGAGAATCATGAGATCCTATTATAAATTATTAAGATCTTTTACTACAGAAATGAAAGACAAAGTTTGGTTCTTGGAAGGGGTTTCTCAAGTGTTACCAGTGGATGTAGAAGAGTACGCTGGTGGTGCCGGTGGGATGCATATGATGTTGGACTTTTTAGGTGGTGGTCCGTCCATAATCGATGATCATGAAATCGACGAAGAAATTGGCAATTTTGATCCTAGTGGCGTGCTTACCAATAAGCTCATCGATACAAATAACTTACCCAGTGATATTACATCCAACCTTGACGTAATGCAAGGGGATAGTGGGTTTATGAATATCAAATAGTGTATAATATAATTATAGGAATATATAAGAATAGTTAAGCTCGTTATCGGGAAGGTCGTGTGCATGGAGCAAAGCGTGAATGAATCAAAAAAAAAAAAACTCGCTCGTTTTTTTTTTTTTTTTTTTTTTTTTTTTCATGAAAACAACAACAACTGGTTAGAAAAACACTACTAAACTCATTTTTAAGGCTTACCGTTAAGTGATTGAAGTGATCCAATTGAATATCCTCACTATCAAACCACTTTCCATACCTCTTTGTGAAGCTACACTAAATACCAGGAGTAGTTGAACATTGATTGTCCAGACGCTTTTTTTTTGTTCTCGCCTTAATTTGTTAACGATCTCTCTCTTTTTTTTTTTTTTTTTGACCACTAGTTCCAGGAATATATAGCATAATTTGATCAAGATGCAAACGATAAAATGTGTTGTTGTCGGTGATGGTGCCGTTGGAAAAACCTGTTTGTTGATTTCATATACTACGTCTAAGTTTCCAGCTGATTATGTTCCAACAGTTTTTGATAATTATGCTGTTACGGTTATGATTGGAGATGAACCATTTACTTTAGGATTATTTGATACTGCTGGTCAAGAAGATTATGATCGATTAAGACCATTAAGTTATCCATCGACCGATGTATTTTTAGTTTGTTTTTCGGTTATTGCTCCAGCATCATTTGAAAATGTTAAAGAAAAATGGTTCCCCGAAGTTCATCATCATTGTCCAGGAGTACCATGTTTAATTGTTGGAACCCAAACTGATTTAAGAAGTGATGATATGATTTTAACCAAATTACATAGACAAAAATTGAATCCAATTTCCAATGATATGGGAGAAAAATTAGCAAAAGAATTAAGAGCAGTTAAATACGTTGAATGTTCTGCATTAACTCAAAGAGGTTTGAAAACCGTTTTCGATGAAGCCATTGTAGCTGCTTTAGAACCTCCAGTTATTAAGAAATCAAAAAAATGTAATATTTTATAATATATTAATCTAATATATTAATATTACCATAATTCTCTTATTTTTTTAATTCGTCATTTACTTTGTTACTTAACCAATATTACTTATTCAATTCATTGACTTCTTGAATCTGATTCTTGAATATTTATGGTTTTTATACTATTTTAACTATTTTTTCATCCTTGAAAAAACATCTTTCAATACATTTTTTTTATTTAATCGTTAACTACATTTTAATTTAACCTTTATATTGTTTTAATTGATATTCTTACTCAACGTATAGTTCAACCACAACTCTTCCCAAAGAAAATCGGACGAATACATGTAAGACACCGATACAACTGCTCAACCTTAAATTGCAAAACGGGAGATAAAACCTACTTTCGTTGAAGCCTTCATTAGCCGCCCCCGGAAAGAAAGGGGGCGAAAACCGACCAACCCCCAATTCCGGATTCTGGTGCATGGGTCTAGTCTGGTGTACGGGCCTATACAATTTTCAATTTTTTTCTGTTTTTTTTTCTTTTCTGGTGTACTGGTGTTTCCCAGAACCGTAAATCAGGAACCATGGGATTCCGTTTAATCATAAATCAGGGTAAAATAATAAACGTTGGTACATCGACATACATGTGCGTTGGGCTTGACATAACCGGCACTACCACGACCGGTAGCAACATCTACAAGAACATGAAGAGGTGCCAGAGGAACAGCAGCAGCAGGTGCTAACCGTGGGCAGACAGGCGGATAGTCAAACATTTTGTCTCAGAATTACAAAAACCGAAAGACTAATAAACCACTAACAAAACGAAAAAAAAACGGAGTGAAACACTAACAAAACGAAAAAAAACGGAGTGGAAACACTAACAAAACAAAAAAAAACAGTGGGCGGAATTAAATAAAAAAAAACTAAAAAAAAAAAAAAAATCAATGGATTGCTACACCTTGCAAATGTGCTAATTGTTAGAATCTTCATTTACATAAAAGGAATAAAATTAAGCAACAGAAAGCTTTAATAGGTAAACAAAGGCGGTTGACCTTGATTCTGTAATTATTACTTTATTAAATTAGTTTATTACTTAAAATTGTAGGAGTAAATTTTATTTTTCAACTTCTTCTTCCTCAGAAAGCATGGCAGAGTCTGAGTCTAGTAATAAGACACCCCCATCGTTGGTGTCCCCACCAGCCCAAACTCCGTATAAATCAGATGGGAGTTTAAGTTATTTTAATTTACCATCGTTGAGTTCGACATCTACTTCATCTCATCACTTAATACCTCATATTGGAAGACAATCATATGATACTTCGAAAGGAAGTCGTCGATACGATGAAGAAGATGAAGAAGAAGCTAGTTCGCTAGATACTAATATGAGTCCCAGTATTTCTCTGAATAATAATTATCTGAGTATTGATTTTAATTCCTTATCGAATGCTTCAGTTAGTGTACCATCGGATTCAAGTTCGTTTAAATCGGTTGATAATAATAGTGAGATTGATTTGAATCCAAATATAGCGGAGACTCATAAAAATAAATCAATAAGTAGTCATTTACTCCATAGTAATTCTTCAAATAGTCAATCGAATAGTTTGAATTCCCAACAAAGTGGATTTAATAGTCTGACTTTGAATTCCAGTTCAACTAATAGTGGGAGTGCTTTAAATCAAAATATTTTAGAAAATTTCAATTGGACAAATCACTCGAGTAATGATAGTTCTAATCCTTCTCTTAATTCAAAACAAAGACATTCTCTGAAAGTTAGACAATCAACCAATTCTTCTTCCACGGCTTCTCCTGCTCTGTCGACCGTTGGCGCAGAGAGACTGGGGAGAGTGTTAACCAAGAATCAAATTTTGGCTTATAAATCCTTTCTCAATGATATTAATTATACTAAAGATCAAAAGGGTTACTTGGAAAATGAAAAAAGTCAACTCCCAGTGATTAGTCCTCATGATGCTGAAAATGATCAATACGCCGATTATTTATCAATTGCTCCTAGTTTAATCGACGGTTATACTTTGATTTCTCAATTAACCTCAACTTTCCAATTACCGAATCTTATTTATCATGCAATTGATGACGATTCGGGCGAAAAAGTGGTGATACGCATGTCTCCCAATTATATGGAAACCGCATCAATATCAAGATTCTTAAATGAATGGTATTTATTAAGTGGGTTTAACCCCCCGGTTTCTCATCGATTATATTCAAATTCAACTCTAGCCAATGAGTTCATTCCAGCAGAAGATAATGTTCACTTTGATAATACTAGTCCCCAACTTGTTCAACCAATTACTCTACCGCAGAATTTATCAGGGGTTTTATACCCCATGAAAATATTAAATATCGATCATGAAGTAGCTAATTTCCCCCAAAAAAGAATGGGGTTGGTCTTCCCCGATTATGATTATAAAACTATAAAAGATTATCATTCAGAAAATTTCGATTTTGTTTCAAATTCAAATAACCCCTTTCCATCTAACCAATCAGCTCCAGTTTATTCTTCAAATAATGACACTGCTTCAATCAGTTCTGGCAATACCGGGTTTGGTACCGCTCCTTCCATTCGTTCCAGTTCTAGTTTCAATAGTAATATTAACGCTCATCCAATCCCCGGGGATCGTCTAAGCGTGATTGCAAATAATGTAACCAATTCCCCTAATGTTTCGGCAAATGCTCAAAGTGCCGCTGGTACCGGCTCTTTCAGTGGTGCTGGATCTGGTTCAAGAAATCAAACCGTACGATGAATTCTCAAACCGTTTAAAACAGCCGTCAAAGTCTCCTTTGAAAATTGTTGATATCTTATCTGACTATCATTTCAATCTTGAAAACTTTGGCTACAATCCATGAATTGGGTATTGTTCATAATGGTATTACCAGTCATAGCATATTGAGATCTACCGATGTTAATTTGGCGCTCAACAATATCGTTTTAACTGGTTGGGATTTTGCTTTCACTCTACAACAAGAAGATTGCTCAAATGGTTATAGAAAACGTCATTTAACTGATATCCCAGAACTATTGCCTTATATCTCTCCCGAAGTAACTGGAGAAATTTCTTCTTCAGTAGATTATAGATCAGATTTTTATTCAATGGGGGTAGTTTTATATGAATTGATTCTTGGTTGCTTACCTTTCCAATCAGATAATCCTTCAAAATTAATAAGAATGCATTTACTACAAAAACCAATTTCACCTTCTTTAATAGGTAGTGGTTGGGTGTCGGAAAAACTAAGTGATGTAATTATGAAATTATTAGAGAAAGATCCACATAATAGATATTGGGATTGTCACACTCTAATTAATGATTTAATCAAGATAAAAAATGATTATGTTGATTTATCTTTGAAAGCTAATGATCAAATTTCAAAAATTGAACCATTGGCTAAATTCTTAATTAAAGAAACTCTTCATTTCCCGGAAAAAATTGGGTTGCCACCAACTTTTATAACCCCAAATACTATTTTTGGTAGAACCCATATCTATCGTGATTTCTTGAAAACTTATGAATCAATGGGTCAAGGTATGAGTTGGTTGATGATTGACGGGAACGTTGGTGTTGGTAAATCGACAGTCTTGGAAGATTTAAAATCTAGCGCTATTTCGAAATATGATTTCTATGTCTTGTGGAAGTTTTCAGGTGACGACCAAAACGTTTCTCTTTATGCTTGTTTCATGAATGGTATGAGAGATATTATTAAACAAATTTTATCCTCATCTATTGAAAATATTGCAAAATGGAGAGATATCTTAACTTCTAAAATTAAATTGGACTTAAGTATTTTATTCAAAACAATTCCCGAATTAAAAGTTTTATTGGGTCCAAAATATACTAGCATTCATCAAAATAGAAGGGAGAGGAGAAATACTTCTGAAAATCATCAAGATATTGAAGATCAGGCAGGCGTCATTGATTTGGAAAAAGTTAAAGATGATGAAATAGCGAAAAATTTGAGAAAAATCGATTTGGAATTGAATGAAGACCAAAAAGCTGAAGTTGAATTATATTATGGTGGCTCAACTGGTGTCGACGATCAATTAATCAATTTAGAAATTAAATTTAGATACATCTTGAAAGCTTTTTATGGTTTGGTTTGTTCTCAAGGATTAACTGTTCTTTGGGACGATATCCAATGGTGTTCTGAAAAAGAATGGGGTATGTTGAACGAGATCATGGAGTTCTTTAAAGTAAACGAACTAAAACTATCATTGAAATTTATCGCTGTTTATGGATATGATGTTAATGGTAATTTTGAAGAAAATACCGTTGTCGATATAAAAGATATTAAAGATTCACTTAAACGAAATAATATCCCACTCCATGAATATACTTTGAACCCTCTCAATAAAGAGGAATTATCAAATTATATACAAACATGCTTTACTTTCAGTCTGGCTCCTGAATCAGATATTGATAAAACTAGTATGGGCTCAATGATCGTAAAAGATTCCGTTAACGAGATACCTTTTATCGGTCGTCATGTTGCAAGTGATTTCTCGAATAATATTAAAGATGAAGAAATCGAAGCCTTGACTCCCTAACTTGTATGAAGATTGCGGAGGCAGTGTTCTCAATTTAAAATACTTAATACGTGGTTATTATTTATCTGGTGAATTGGTTTATGTTAATAGGGTAAACGGAAATAATGTATTTTATAAACTCATCAAAACAAAAAGTTTAGAACGAGTCAAGAAAGAAGATGCTATCAATTTTTACCTCACCAAAGCTTTGTCTGAAGAAGCAAGGTGGCTATTAAAATTCGCTGCTTTAGTGTATGTCGGTGATCATTTTACCTTATCAGATTTAATGATTGTTACAAAAGCTACCAATGAGAAAAATTTATGAGTTACTTAACTTATGTATGGAAACTAAAATAATTGTTCCTAATAGCACATATTACAAGTTGCCATTTCATATCATTTCAACTAGTGAATTTCCTTTTGATATAACTGATTCTTTGATTTGGGAATTAGGCCTCAGAAACTCGTTATCGATTTTACCATGGGTCGATTCAGCTGCAATTACTAAAAGAAATGGCCGATGATAACGTTCTACATGAATACCATCGCTTGTGTGGTTTAGGATTGTACGGAAGAATAAAGAAACAACCTCATACAAGTGTTTCAAAGTTCTTGATTATGGCCACTCATCTTCTCAAATCGCTATCCATTGCGAAAAAGGATGAACACGAAACTTATCTGGAAGCCCTCATAGATGCCGCAAGATATGCTGCATCTACATACAATTTAGAGAGTTCTTTGAACTTTTTCAAAGGAGCTGAAAATCTTATACCAGAATCCGATAGAAAAGGGCAAGTTGAAGAGCACTCTAACCTATTTGTCAAATTAATTTCTATTTGAAGAATTTCGACGAATGCTTAATAATGATTTCACAGGCTGAGAAAAAGTTTGGTTTTGATGAAACAATGTTTTTAATTACCAGAATTCGCTGTTTATTTCAATTAAAAAGATTTAAACGAGGCTTGAAATACGCAATTAGGGGTTTGAGAAAACTAGGAGTCGATGTTCATACTAATCCTGAAAAGTGTAAGGTTATCTCGGACCGTTTACTTCATAGACTTCCATTGTCGGTTCCGGAAATTCGAAAGATGAAATACTTGCCCAAAACTACTAACCCCAAGATTTTAATGATCTATGAATTGATATCTGATATCATAGCACCCTCTTATATGTGCCATATGGATAGTTTGAGAAAAGCATTGGTTACTCAAATGACCATTTTAATGCACACTCATGGTGTTTCATCATATTGCACAATGGGGTTAATTGAATTTGCCAACATTTTCCTCGATTCCGATACAGAAGCAGGTATGATGAAATCAATGGAATTATGTAAATTAGCTTTATCTTTAGTTGATAATGATCTGGGTGTGTCTTCTACAGTTTCTCAAAATGTTTATGAAGTTTATGTTGCTTCGATGGCTGCATTCACTGAATCTATGTCGGATATTTTAAGGTATTACACTGTTTTCCTTTCCAGCTCTAAAGCTGCTGGCAGAGTTGATTTTAGTTCAATGTCAACTATTCTTGATTGCTCGAAACTCCATTTATTGTTCTGGACTGGTCAACCATATAATGTCATGTTGAAACAAGGATCTTATCAAATAATTGGTCCTGATAAAGAAGGGGGTCATAAGCTACAATGGGATGTGTTAAGATTAGCACATGGATCGCTTACGTTAGCAGATTATAAAGCTAAGCATTCCAAATTCAGAAATTCCAGTAGAGATTTTGAGTTTTGTTATTTAGTTGGTATCGTTTACTGGTACTGTGCACATGGTTTGTATGATGAAGCTACTAAAGTAATTTTAGAAAAAGCATATCCAACACTGAATAAGCTTCCCATAACCATTATGCATTTTGAGTTTTATTACCAGTGTGCAATTGCATTGACTAGAAACCATGGAACTATGCGTCAAGCTGGTTTTGAAGTTGCAAAAGAAATTGCAAAGAAATTTCAGTTATGGGACGAATTTTCCCCTGCAAACTTTCATGCTAAGAACTTGATCATCAAAGCTTCTTTAAATACCATTAACAGATCAGTTTCTCCACTTGATACTTTAGATCTATATGAAGAAGCTATTGAAAGAGCTAGGGAATATAACTACTGGCATGACGTTGCTCACGCTCACTTACTCTGTGCCACTTGGTTAATAAGTACTAATCAGAGTAACAATAGGGCTCAATTCCATGCTAAAAATGCTCTTCATTTGTATAAAAGGCTTGATGCGGAGGTCATGGTTGCGAGGATCAACAAGCAATGTGGTGAGTTCTTCGAGGATTACAATTGGGCAGGCGTGGAAGTAACTAGAACAAACGACTTTCCACCCACTCCAAGTCAAGGGGCTGGCCCTGCTCCTCTTAGAAGTATTCTTAAAAACTTCTTTGGTGATGACATAAACGAAGAATTTCCTGGAAAACAAAGCAGAAGAAGTAGATTATTAGGATCTATTTCGTCTTCAAATCGTACGAAGGTACATGAAAACAAAACTGATGAAGTAAATAAACAAAAATCTGCAGATTCTTATGAAGTGGATACGGAAGACGACCCTCGAGAAAATGTAATGAATGACTTGACAAAAGCTATAAAAGCTTGTTTAACAATTTCTGAGTGTTCTAACAACGAAACGATTGTTTTAAGTTTACTAGAAAGTACAATTTTATTCTCAGAGGTTGATTACGGGGTCGTGATCATAAATTCCAATAATGAACCGACTATCCAAGCCATAGGGTCGCCTAATAATGTGTATAAATTGGAAAATGAACCACTTAGCTCAAGAACTGATTTATGTCCCTTTTCATTAATAATCCATAGTCTACATACTGGTGAAATAACTAGTAAAGATGAAGACCCAGTATATTTTGATAACAGGTTTGGTAAAGATGACTATTATACCCATAATAAGTGTTTTGCAATGATATGTATTCCATTGAGAACAGAGTCTGGTATTTTTGGAGCTGTTTATTTGGAAAATCAAATGAACACATCCAATGCTTCTTTACCATTTTTCAATAGCAGAAAGAAAGATTTGCTTGACTTGTTATGTTCACAAGCTGCTGTTTCTTTAGATAAAGCCATCTTATATTCACAAATGGAAGTTGCTAAACATGCTGCTGAAGATGCTACCGCCGAAAAGGCTAGTTTCCTTGCAAACATGTCCCACGAAATCCGTACTCCTTTCAATTCTTTATTATCATGTTCTCTTTTCTTATTAGATACTGAGCTAACAAGAACTCAAAGGGAGTATGTTGAGACAATCAAAAGTTCTGCAATGGTTACTTTAAGTATTATCGATGGTATTTTGGCTTTTTCTAAAATCGAACATGGCTCGTTTACTTTGGATAGTGCCCCATTTTCATTGAATGAATGCGTTGAGAGTGCTATTCAATTAGCCGGTGAACAAGCTGCTGCAAATGATATAGAATTAGTGTATTTCAATAGATGTCAATTCATTGACACTATTATCGGAGATGTTACTAGATTTAGACAAATTATCATTAACTTAGTTGGTAATTCTGTTAAGTTTACCGCACAAGGTTATATTATGGTTGAATCTGTGGCCACTCAGATAGCAGAAAATCGTTATCAAATTCGAATTTCGGTAAGGGATACTGGTATTGGTATACCGGACGATGCTAAATCTAAAGTTTTTGGTGCATTTTCACAGGTTGATGCCTCATCCATCAGAGTGTATGGAGGATCAGGTTTGGGATTGGCTATTTCTAAAAAACTAGCTGATATTATGAATGGTAGTTTAACATTTGAGAGTAAAGAAGGTGAAGGAAGTACCTTTCATTTCATATCTAGTGCTGTTGTAAATTTAAGGAAGGAACCGGAAGTTGAATTTGACGAAGAAGAAGCAACCAAATTAGGATTTAGTAACAAGGCTTTAATTTTGGATAATCATTCATTAGGGAAAAATTGCATTAAAAGAACTTTTAGAGTCATATGGGTTAAAAGTAGCTGAAATCAGTACAAGTTCGGAATTTTTTGATTCCAAAGAAGTTTTCACCATAATTTTTGTTCATCACAACTTATTAGATGAATTCAAGCCTATATCTGAAAAATTAGATAAGAATAAGTCAAGAGTTATTCTAATTGCCAAGTTTGGTAAATCTTTACCAGCAGATCTTGAAAAATATAATATTCATTCTGTTTTATTATCACCATTCCATAGACTGAAGGTGATTTCTTTAATTCAGCAATTGAAGAAAGATATGAAGGATCCTACCAGGTATTCGAAAGGTATTGCAATGGAGCAAACGGGGCTTCGTGATAGTCCTAAACAAAATTCTCCAGATTCTTTATATATTGCTGATAAGTATCCATTAAGAATATTATTAGCTGAAGATAATTTGATCAATATTAAAGTTGCATTACAACATTTGAAGAAACTAGGATATAATGCCGATCATGCCAAAGATGGTATTGAAGTGTTAGAACATTGTACATCGTTACTTGAGAAGAATGAAAAGTACGATGTTATTTTAATGGATATTCAAATGCCTCGTAAAGATGGTATTGCGGCTACAATTGAATTAAAAGAGAAGTTTATTCAAGAAGGTAAAACCGATATGTTACCAAGCGTTGTTGCTTTGACTGCTAATGTTGCGGGTGAAGACCGAGAAAGATCATTAAATTGTGGAATGGTTGATTTCATATCAAAACCAATCTTACCCAATGAATTAAAACGGGTTTTACAAAACTTAGGAGAGAAAATCAACGGAGAACATGATTGACCTGTTCATTTATACATATATATTAATAGACGATAATTATTTTAGTAAATGACGTAAAATTTATAATCAAAGAACGGCAGATAGAGTATTGATACAAGTAACATTGAACCATAGTAGAAAAAGAGGAATTAAAAAAACAGAACAAACAGAGAATTAAATTCAAACATATTTAACTTTTATGTTGATTAGGCAGAAGTTTCTCTCTTATAAAGTCTTACACGTTCATCGGTCCAATCTTTAAGGGCTTGTCTATATTTTTCCAATTCAGATTTATCGATTTTGTAAGAATTTTTTTCAAGAGGAGATAAGTTCTTCCATTCTTCACCAATATCTTTTAATGCATCTTTCAAATGACTAGCATCATGGTAGGCAAATCTTTCTTTAACAAAAGCAGCATAACCAAAAGCCGGCATTTTTGGTTTTGGTCTATATAATTTTGATTTCTCAGCGTTGTACTCATCAGCTTTCACTTGGAAACCGGCTTTTTCATCATGAGCCAAATTCTTAAAAGCCTTAGCCAACTCGTTCAAAGTAGTATTTTTATCCTGGTTGAATCTTTCTTTAATGAAAATGTTATACGCCGAAACTCTTCTGTAAGGTTGAGTAGCTTTCTGCAAAACCTTCTTTTCCTTTTGCTTAAGTTTTTCTTGTTCTTTTCTTTCTTTAACCTTTTGGTTATTAAGTTTAACTTTTTCATTAACTTTGAGTTGCAATTCTTTCAAAGTAGACTTTTCTTTCTTCAATTTCTTCTTCAACGCGTCCAACTTTTTTTGTTCTTCACTCTTCTTCACCTGACGGGCCTTACTAGAAGCAGTAGCAGTTTTCTTCTTCGAGGCCGTCGATTTAGCAGCAGTAGCTAATGTTGCCGCTGGATTGTTCATCATCAATCCAGCAGGCTTCACCGCACGGAACGCAACAGCGGCGCGTGTCCCGCTTCCCAACAAGCTATTTGTCAATCTAAACATCATTTTCTAAATATACCTGGCTCTTTAAACTAAGTCAATTGCAAGTACTGTTACTGGTAGAGTATTTAGTGGAGTGACCCTTTTGTTTATGTTTTCTGCTTGTTGAAAATGGTGTTTTCGGTAAAGACACTCCCAGGTCCCTCGAAGTTTGCAGGTTAAACCAACACGTTTACAGTTAACGAGTTTGCAGTTTATGATCACTGGTTTACAGGTTACAGTTAATATTTTGCATTTTACAAAAATGCAGTTTACTGTGTTTGATTTGCAGGTTATACCTGGCAGTTTGGCCCTTGCCTTCAAAGACTTGTAAGTTAAGTCTATACAAGCTAAAAGACCTAAAAAAGCCGATCCCAGAGCTGGGTAAAAGAGGGATGCCACTGGGTAGAATGGAAGATGGCTCAGGTTAAGTCTGGAAGGAAACGTGGATCCATTGAGGGAGTGGCAGGTCATGGGAGGCGAAATTAAATTTGCAGTCGATGGAAAGGGTGCTCAAATGGCCAATTATAGTCCGTTTCCAACCCTTCTTTTGCAAGAATTGTCTTTCTTGACTGGGGAAGTGTATCCTTCAGCAGCACCCGTCGACATGGCTTTATCCAAGTACACTTATGGGCAAGAAATCAAACCTTTATTAGTGAGAAGCACAAAAATTTAGTGAGAGAAAAAAACAGTGAAAAAAATCACGATTCGACATCAACTAAAAAAAAATAGAGAAAAAGTTGATTAACGTGTTTTTCAATTGATAGTCATTACTGAAATTTGCTATTGATCCAGAAACTATAGTTGAAAGATCGTGGTAGAACGAAAGAGATTGATAAGATGTTTTCAGCAGCTCGTTCAGATACTCTTTTTCTCGGAGGAGAGAAAGTCAGTGGAGATGATATTAGAAATCAAAATGTATTAGCCGCTCAATCAGTTGCTAATGTTGTCAAATCATCATTGGGGCCAGTTGGTTTGGATAAGATGTTGGTGGATGATATTGGGGATGTCACTGTTACTAACGATGGTGCTACTATCTTAGCATTATTAGATGTTCAACATCCAGCAGGACAAATTTTGGTTGAATTAGCTCAACAACAAGATCGTGAAGTTGGAGATGGTACTACGTCAGTTGTTATCATTGCTAGTGAGTTATTGAAACGTGCCAATGAATTGGTTAGAAATCAAATACATCCAACCACTATTATTACTGGTTACAGATTAG
Source organism: Cerrena zonata (assembly GCA_038087015.1). NCBI lineage: Eukaryota > Fungi > Basidiomycota > Agaricomycetes > Polyporales > Cerrenaceae > Cerrena > Cerrena zonata. The sequence goes on along the minus strand of JASBNA010000055.1, from coordinate 135,687 downwards.
CCTTGAGAGAAGCAATTCGTTATATTAATGAAGTATTATCACAATCAGTTACTGACTTAGGCAAAGAAACTATAATCAATATTGCTAAAACTTCGATGAGTTCTAAAATCATAGGTGCTGATTCTGAATTTTTCAGTAAAATGGCTGTTGATGCAATGATGGCGGTTAAAACTGCAAATCATAAAGGTGAAGTTAAGTACCCAGTCAAAGCAGTTAATATTTTAAAGGCCCACGGTAAATCATCAACTGAATCTGTTTTAGTTGATGGGTATGCTTTGAATTGTACTGTTGCTTCTCAAGCTATGGTTAAAACTATTAATAATGCCAAAATTGCCTGTTTAGATATCAACTTACAAAAAGCAAGAATGGCAATGGGAGTCCAAGTCAATATTGATGATCCTGATCAATTAGAAGAAATCAGAAAAAGAGAATATGATATAATTATCGAAAGAATTCGTAAAATTTTAAATGCTGGAGCAAATGTTATATTTACCACTAAAGGTATTGATGATTTATGTTTAAAAGAATTTGTTGAAGTTGGTGCAATGGCTGTTAGACGTTGTAAGAAGGAAGACTTAAGAAGAATTGCCAGAGCTTCTGGTGCAACTTTAGTTAGTAATTTAGCTAATTTAGAAGGAGAAGAAACTTTTGAATCAACTTTATTAGGTCAAGCTGATCAAGTTACTCAAACTAAAATTAGTGATGATGAATGTATTTTAATTAAAGGTACTAAACAACATAGTTCCTCATCAATTATATTAAGAGGACCAAATGATTATTCTTTAGATGAAATGGAAAGATCTTTACACGATTCATTATCAGTTATTAAGAGAACTTTAGAAAGTGGTAATGTTGTCCCCGGTGGTGGTGCTGTTGAAACTGCTCTTAATATTTATTTAGAAAATTTTGCAACAACTGTTGGTTCAAGAGAACAATTAGCAATTGCAGAATTTGCTAATGCATTATTAGTTATTCCTAAAACTTTAGCTATAAATGCTGCTAAAGATTCTTCTGATTTAATTAGTAAATTAAGAACCTATCATTCTTCAAGTCAAACTGCTTTACCATCTGATTTAAAAAGAAAGAAGTATAAGAATTATGGTTTAGATTTAATTAATGGTAAAATTGTTAATGAAAGTATTCATGGTGTTTTAGAACCAACAATGTCAAAAATCAAATCATTAAAATCAGCATTAGAAGCATGTATTGCCATTTTAAGAATTGATACCATGATTACTGTTGCACCTGAACCACCAAAAGAAGATCCTCATCAACATTAGGTTAATATTGTATATAAAGATTAATACAGGTAATTTTATTCAGAATACACAAAAGACTCATCGGAGCATTACATTACAGTGAGCATAGAAGGTTTATTATTGTGACCTGAGCTACAAAAACAAAATAAACAAAGTGTTAGACGAATATTTTAATGTTTTGTTGATCTTTTTTGTTGACATTTTGTTCTGTCAATTTCTACACTGATGATTGCAAATAAGATAATTAAAGATATTAAGTATTGATGTATAAACGAATGAAATAAATGAATAGTTTTAAAATTAACCCAAATAAATAAATAAATCAATTTTGAAATAAACTCTTTGGTAACATTATAAGAGTCTTTTTATTTTTCAAAAAGATTGGAGACGAATTGAAAGCATGAAAAAATTTGAAAGTGAAAACAAATTATGATACGATTTTACCAGCCCTTGATAAATTAATTTTAGAATCTTTTAATAAAAGATTATCTTCATTTTGATTATAGAAATGAGTTAATTTATCGGAGTAACTTGACAGTTGACGATTGTAGGGAAGGTTTTTTAATTGACGAGGAGCATTAGTAGGACGATTTAAGGTGTTGATGTTTTTAGAAGATAAAGGTAATCTTTTTTTAATATCGTCGATTGGGTATTCTGAATCTTCAATTAAAGAAGAGGAAGTATTTGAGCGATTCAAAGATAATAATGAATGATTTGAATTCGACGAGGTCAAAGAAGAATGAGATGAAATTGAAGATGAAACACTTGTTGGAGTTGTTGGAGAAGGCAAGGGTAACGATCTTTGACTGTAAGAGTTGGATAATCTATAATAGTTAATTTTTTGTATAGATTCATCATGTTGTTTCTTGATAAGAGATTTTTTAATTGAACTTAAGAATGGTTGTAAAGTTAATAATAATTCATCTTCTTTAATGTTGATATCCCATTTTAACAACCCAATCAACTCTCTTTCAGCCATATTGACTTCTTCGATGGTTAATAAACCATCGGTGTACTTAGTCCAATGTTTATTGAGCGGACTCGAATCATTTAATGATTTAGCACTCAATATTAATGCACTTAAAAAGATACGATGTCTCGTAGTTTCCATACCTATGGCATTGGCTGGTAATAAGTTTCTTAACTTATTAAGATAAATCAAACTAGCCATCAAAGTTGGAGTTTGAACATTGGAGTATTTGATTAAATTCTTAATAAAATTAACTAATGAAATGGATTTTTTAGATACTTGACTAACTAAAAGATTATTTTGTTGATTCAATTGACTATATTTTGGTTGATAACTCTTAACTTGGATTATCGAACTAGTAGTAGCAGCAAGAAACTGAATCATTTCATTAGTAACTGGCTGTCTTGCAAAAATTTTCAATGCTTCTCTATCTGACATGATGGATATATAAATAAATGAAAAAAAAAAAAAAGATTTGTACTTAGGGTCCTTTTCCTATTTAATTAAATTAGGAATCCAGGAAATATTTATATCTTGAAGATTCTTTTCAAACTAATTCATTTTGAAAAGATTCCCCGTCAACTGTTTATACGTGAAGGAGCTTGTATTTTTCACCTATTTTTGCCTACTCTTTTCGCTTTTGTTCTTCCATTTACGTATTCTCCTACATGTTTATGGGTTTGTTTATTGACTAACAACCCTACACAAAAGGCTTCCCCCGTAGTCAAGCCAAATCCTCACAATTAGACATTATACCTTTTTTGCAATATTTCCAGAGTTGAATTGGTTAAAAAGTTAAAAGGGGGTGAAATTATTCAATCAATTACGCGTACAAAAGGTACCCGCGTTATTGTCTCATGATAATTTTATTGTTGCAAAATTCTTCTGGTAGCGTGTTGGCACCTCAGCGAGCTCATCGGCCAGTCGACCACCGAGTGTAGCAGACAGAGGAGGGCAGCCAGAGTGGGTGGCCGGTGTCAGTGGTTAATGTCGGTGTCGGTGGAGGTCAGAAGGGAGACCAGCAGGTGAGTAGTTGAGCAGAAATTAGCACAGTGCCTTTAGTGGAGTCGTCTAGCCTGGATATACGGTGAAGGCATCGTAATCTGTCTACGCTGCTTACTCGCGAATTACCCCGTCCGTCTTTCGTGTTGGAGCACCATAGCCTTTCTGGAGACCGGAGAAATCGTGTTTAAAAATAAAAATAACAGGAGAAGTACATTAGATGATGCGTTGGTGGTTCTAGATATGTGGGAAGGGTTCGGACGTACCTTCGAGATTCTCTTCGATGCTATTCTTGGTTGTATGGGTGGTCAGACCCTTGTACTGGTACAATTGGGTGTGAAAATACAATTGGGAGTAACAATGTACGAACAATATACCTACAAGATTCTAGGAAAGTAAGAATATTTTACAATACTATACACTAGTTTAACACGTTATCAGGATAGTAGAAGAAAGCCAAGGCAATGATCAAGTAGGTACTGATCAACATAGCACCTTCTAACCAATTGGACTCCCCATCCAAAATCACCAAATTAGTGATAAAGACCGAAACGAATAAAATAGCAGTTTCAAACGTAGAAAAATATAACGACATTGGGACGTCGATGATCCAACCAATTAAAACCATGAATGGAGTGACAAATATGGCAATTTGTAGAGAAGAACCAACTGCAACTCCAATGGCCAAATCCATTTTATCTTTCATGGCCACAATGATGGCAGTAACATGTTCGGCTGCATTACCCACGATCGGAATGACAATCAAACCAAGGAATGTTTTAGATAATCCTGAACTTTCCACTATATCGTCAATCGACCCAACCAAGTAATCGGCACAAAAGGATACCAAGACAGTAGCAACAACCAATACCAGTAGAGAACCAGTAACTGATAAGTGTTCTTCCACTTTATCGTTAGCTCCATCGGTTGGTAAGGAAGTAGTAATAATCCCATCATCGGCTTCTTGAGCTTGTTCTTCAAATAATGATTTGTGAGTCTTTAATTGAAATAAAAGATACAAGACATATAAGATTAATAATATGATGGCAACACCTCTTGATAATGATAAAATTGCAGCATCACTACTATCAGGATTTGGGAAATCGTGTTTTGATTTTGGTCTAGGTAAGGAAGCATGGAATGCTGCTGGAATCAATAAACTTGCAGTTGACAATGCCATTAATGAAGACATGGTCTGGGCTACGGTTTGATTGAAAGTTTGTTGTACTCTAGTAAAACCTCCAGCAACAAAACAACATCCTAAAACTAACAATAAATTAGATAAGATTGAACCCAACATTGATGCTTGCACAATTCTAACTTGATTTTCTTTCAACGCAATTATAGATACAATTAATTCAACGGCATTTCCAAAAGTTGCATTCAATAAGCCTCCAATGGTTTCTCCAGTATGTTCCGATAACTCTTCAGTTGCAAACGCTAATAATGAAGCAAGAGGAACAATTGCAAAAAAATTAAGCCAAAACACAGCATTGGCAGACCAATCTAATACTCCAGCTACTATCCCCAATGGTACAAATATTAAAAGATAATTAACCGGTGACGATTTCAAAGCTAATATAAACGTTTTACTAATTGAATTTTGAAATTTTGAAAGATTCAATTTAGTCCCTGGACTCCCTCCAAGTAATGGAGCATTATCGTTCAGCATTTCGTCTTAACGTTTAATAAACCAATATTTCAATTGAATTGACCTACAATAAGGAATTCAATTCTCTTTTATCCTTTTATACACTGCCTCAACCATAAGCTCAGCAAGGATTTAGTCAACGGGTGAAAATTTTACTCAAACAAAACAAACAGAATGACATAAAAACATCTGCATACACGACCAAATTTCACTAGTGTTAGCAATATCCATAATTTGATGCCCATCTTATGAACAATGGCCGTTGACGATTCTGACCAGTGAATGTTACGGAATGCAGTCACCGAAGTGATGTTAAAACGCCAAAAAAAAGATTTAGAGAAAACACCAAAGAAACGGTTGAATTACGTTAAGAAGTTGAAAGTACTAGTCTATGATTGAAATAAATAGAGGATTAAACAAGATATTAAGATTAATTGACAAGTTCATTCCACAAGTAGGGAGTGAAGATGTAGATTGCGGTGAAAAGGACGTCAAAGGCTTCGTAGATGGCGATGGGGAAGCCCAACAAGCCTCTATCGATGAAATTGCAGTAGATTGAATAAAAGGCAACACTAAAGAAATGATTGAATAACAACATTGGGAAAGGTAACATACCCGATAATAAACCAATTGGACCCAGAACACAAGCCCCGCCTCTTTGGAAATATTTGAAACAACCATTTTGTAAAATCTTCAAGGAAGCCTTATCGGCTGCAAATAATGCATATAATGCAATCGACAAAGTATTCACCACTGCATCCAAATTTTTCCTTTTAACATGGAATTGTCTTAATTTCTTCTCCAAGATATCGTAATCTTCGAAATCTTCAATTTGTTTTGGACATAAGAGTTTTGCTAATAATGCAGCATCGTTAATACCAACAGTCATCCCACCACCAGTTAAGGGATGTCTCATATTCAAGGAATCTCCCAACATGATAAGCCCCAACGGAGATCTACCTTGTTTTAAAGCTGGTAAGTATTGATTTGGCATTGCTCTGAATTTTCTTGAGTCAATGGCAGCCTTGAAAGAAGGTTGTGTTGGTTTGGGGATTGCTGGTAATACTTGATTTTCTAAGTAATCAATAAATTCATTATTTGATTGACTTGGTGGTTTGGTTGATGCATATGCACATAAACATCTGGTCTTATGGGGGGAGATTTGGTAGATAAGACATGGAGCATGATCTCCTAATATAACGTGTCCATGGTTTGGTGATGGTAAGACTGCATCATCTAATTCTAAACCAACGAAATAAGATCCGATAGTAGGTACGTTTTTTGGTGATAACTCTTTACGGAATTTGGAATAGATCCCATCACAACAAATGGTTAATTTCGCTTTGTAAATTTCATTCTTATCATTAATTTTCACTCGTATACCACGAACGATTTCTTCATTCTCTTCATCTTTAATCATTTTATTCACAGTACCTTCTAACCAAGTAACATTAGGCTCGTCACGAACCATCTTACGTAAATTCAATAAGAAGTCACCGTGGTGAAACGAAATCCCCCTAACTTTCTCATCTCTTTCCCATTCTTCAATGTTAATTGTTGAATCACTCAATAACTTATCGTTTTTCTCATCAACACATCCTGGAACCGGCTTAACGGCATTAGTCTTGAAAGCTTCTTGCTTCTCAGGGTATCCGATTTCAAGTGCTTGGTCTCTAAACTTAATGTAATAACCTTCACAGTGTATAGCTTCAATCCCATTAACGGCTTGTAACATCCCCAACTCTTTCAATCCTTTCAACCCTCCTGGTTGCATCAACTCTCCAACTATACGATCTGGCTTGGACCAGTCTCTTTCCACTATCAACACTTTTCTTCCTTGTCTGGCCAAAGCAGTAGCTATGCATGGTCCAACAACACCAGCACCTATAACTATTACATCATATTTTTCACTTGCTTGATCTTGACTCATTTGATTCGTACCCTTGTCGGTTCTTTATACTTATACCACTTTTCTATTCAAAGTCTCTATTCTGTCAAGAAGAAAACCTCTATTTAAGTAGTAATCAGTTGATAGCTCGACTTGTACAAATTATGGCACCACTTATATCACGGTGTTTTAATCAATTTTCCATAATTTTTTTTTTTTTTTTTGTTTGTTTAGTCGTTTCGCTGGACTCTTCGTACTACAAAAAAAAGTAAAAACATCGGTTTATACGATGACTTTACCAGCGAAAAATGTTTTTTACAGTTTTACTGCAAAAATACTTAACAAATGATATGATGTTTGGATCATCATCATCATCTGATTGGCCTCCGGGGGAGGTTTAAACGGCTTAAACGGTGTATTTACGATCTGGTGGCATGAGACTGCCCCGGCATGTGAATTTTTCACGTTTAATTACTGCAAATTCAAGGCTATGACTATACATTTAACTATACATTAGGGGATTAGGCTGGGTAAATCAGAGTGGGTTAATCAGAATCCTCGTCACTTTCTTCTTCGCTTTCTTCTTCAGCATCTTGTAGCCAAACGATGAAGTTTTCCGTTAATTTTTTCACCAGTTGTAAATCGGTTGATGCGTTTGAAGCAGCCGAGTTCCACCATTCTAAGATATTTTCTTCTGGGACCAAGTCCAAGTCGTATAGGACTTTCACTGCAACGAATAAGACGATTTGATTGTATTCTGCTGGTAAAGTGGTACACTCTTGTTGTAATAATAGTAATAAGTCGATTCTTTCTTGATCGTCAAAGGCTTGTCTTTGGAAAAGAGGACCCCAGGAAGTAAATAATTTATTAGTAGCATCTTTTGCGTTTAAAGTTTCGGTAGAGACATATTGTTTGATCTTAGCAATCATTGCTTGTAAAGTAGCTAATCTTACTTCGTGATAGCCAACGTTCATGGACATTTTCAAAGTGTTTAATTCTAATGCAGCAGTATCTAAATCATGATTATTATCGATGGCTCTTTCAACGGTAGCATAAGCTTCTTTATCAAAGTGTTCATCCTCTTCTTCATCAGACATGCCATTTTCGAAATCTGTTGATAATGCAGAAGTTGTAGACAACCTTCTTCCTTTAGAACTATGACGAGCGTGTCTTTTGGATTTACGATTGGATATCGATGCAATTGAATCATCACTCAATGCTAAATTATTCATTTGATAAATCATACCTGAATGTTGATTAATGCTACCACTCATGATTGATTCTGTTTCACTTTCGTCGTCTAACTCTTTTTCAGAGATATACAAGGAACCAACCCCGTCATCACCAACGATATCGGTATCATTTATATGAGTTGGTTCATTCGATGCTATATTAGTTTCGGAAACATCATTAGAATCTGAATCAAATGAGGCCGAGTCGAAATCATCATCAATTTTTGTAATTGGTACGTCAATAATTCTATAATTATGAGGAACTTGTTGATTTTCACCAATCACGACATTGAATCCAATAACGGAACCATCACCAATGATTGAATTTTTCTTGATTTTAGCATTAAAAGCAACAATGGATTTTGTAATTATGGCATTGTCTTCAATTATAGCATTATCCCAAATATATGAATTATTAATAGTGACATTTGAACCAATTTTACAATTTTTACCAATTACTGATTTATCTATTGAGGTGGCATCACCGACAATAGTATTGTTACCAATTGAAGTACAATTTCCAATCTTACAAGATTGGGCTAAGATGATTTTATCTTCTTTATAAATATGATTAAACTCATAAGTATAAGAATTATTTTCTGATAAGTTTGAATCAGGAACTAAAGGATAACACCATCTCGCCAAAATATCTTGAGAAACTGCATTATACGTTGCCCAACTTTCGACTCTAGCTGCGTATTCCGACCCATCGGTGATATAAGCGTAAATGGTTTTTTTCAATAAATCTGATGTTAAAACACCCTTAACAAAATCATTTCTTAAATATTGGTAGTCGAAATTCTCTTGGAATATTTGTGGTACATGAGGTGAACAAATATCAACATGACAATCAATTAAGTCATTTCTAATTACAAATTCGTCTTCGACATCTTCTAATAATTCTGGATCGATATTGATTGATGTTTTTTTACCATCTGCGGGTGGTAATTGTTGATAATATAAACATCTATTGGTATTTTTATCCAATATAAAAGCAGCAGGTTCAACACGACTTCTTGTTCTATGTAACGGACTTGCGGGTGTTAATACCATAGTAACAATATGATCTTTATCAATGGTTTTTCTTTGTTTATGGGCATTCATAACTTTTGAAAAATCGATATTAGTAACAACGTCACCAGAAACTAATAAGAAATCACCAGTGATAAACCCTCTATTATCTAAATCTCTCATGGCATCACCAACCGATCTAGATTCTAATGACATGATTGTTTTAATTGAAAAAGTTGAATTTTTCGATGTCCATTTGGAATTTTCAATATATTCTTGGATCTGGTCAGCATGACTCGAGCACATAAGATACACCTCATTAACTCCTGCTTTGGCTAAAAATTCTAAAGTATATTCAATTAATGGAACATTGGCTAATGGCAATAAACACCTTGGTTTCGCCGACGTTAACGGCATAAACCTGGTTTGAAATGAATCAGTGAGCACAATGGCCTGGAACCTCTCATCAACCACCTCCTTTTGCTTCTTATTCTTTGGTGGCATCGTCTATAATGATTAATTTATTAATAATCTTCCATCTCTTTAATGATTCATCAAAGAGAAAAAAAAATTTACTATACCCAAAAAGATTTTGTGTTAATAAATTTCAGGCACGTGACAGGTCATGTGACATGTCATTCACGTGACGTATCACGTGAATAATCTTATGGGGTGACGTCAATACTTATGCATGGCTTAACTATTGATAACATTTGCTAAACTTTTGTCCCATTAAAAGATTGCAAAAACCAACTGCAAAAATCAATTGCAAAAGCCAATTGAACAAAGTACTGGAAGGAGAACGATTTGCAAATGAAAATGAGCCGTAGAAGACGATCTGGACGGATTTGATTGGTGTGAATTTTTCTCGAGCCCGAACGGGTAATGGAAAACGAACAAATTACAGGTTAGTATAAACTGGATTTGCAAAACTACGGTCGAGATATATGATATTAGATGAATTAAAGACTATAAACAGGGTTACATATATGGAGAATCTATACGGAGAATCTATTTGGAATGAATAATTATTAATTTGACTTATTGTCGATGGCTTCGGCTTTTGCTTTTGCTCTTTTGATTTCTTCAAGGAGTTCTTTTTCTTCAGCTTCCTTTTGCATTAAGACTTTTCTCCATTCGGGAATTGGAGGTGGTTTGCTTTTGTTGATTTCTTCTTCTTTCATGGCCAAAACAATAGTACCTAATAACAAGATAATAGAAATGGCTTGGGCGTACATTCTTGCTTGGACTGCTTTTTGGGCAGTGGTCATGATTTTGTCTCTGTTAACCAAGACCCAGGATCCGTATAAGGAACCGGCCCAAGCACCCAAGATGATCTTATACTTATGGGAATTCAACCCGGTGATGATACGGTCGGAAGTAGACATTGCAGCCCATTCACGATGTTCTTCCATGACTTTGGATTGACTGTAGTCGGAAGAGTACATCAACTTATCGAACTCAACAGAACCATTATCTGCCCATAAGGCACCCATCCCGATGGTTGGAATACAGAAAATACATGTTTTGATACTGGTGTTGAAGGTATTGAATCTGGCAGTATGTCTTTTTTTCAAGTAGAAGAAAATCCCAGTGGATAAAACGGCCCCGTAGAACAACCCTTTACCGGCTTCAGTAAGAATGTGATTGAAATGAGCCTCTCTTTCTTCTTTAGTAACCAATTTCATCTCGAATGTAGATTTGAATGTTTGATAAGGATGAAGAAGTAGTAATAAGGAAAAAAAAAAACTGCTGTTTTTTCCAGCCCTGCGAGCAAATTTTTGAGCAAATAACGGGATTTGCTTTAGATAGAGCTAATACTATAAATACCAGGATAATATCCAGTAGACAGAGGTTGAACAGATTAGGTTGAATAGTAAGAATGGATCACTCTAGTATGGGCCACAGCATGCCGGGCCACGAAATGCCAGGTCACGAGATGCCGGGCCATGATATGCCAATGGATCAAATGTGCTCGATGAATATGATATTTACTTGGAATTGGAAGAATACTTGTATAATATATGAATGGTGGCATATCAAGACGTTTACGCAATTTGTGATATCGTTTGTTGCTGTTGTTTTATTGGGAATGGGGTATGAATTCACTAAAAACTTATTTAATAGATGGCAGGTTACAAATATTAATATGGTTAATGGAACCACTAATACCAATTCTAACACTATCAAGAAGTATAAATTACAACAAAGTTTGTTTTACGGATTCCAGGTTGGATATTCATTTATGTTGATGCTAGTTTTCATGACTTATAATGGGTGGTTTATGTTGGCAGTTGTCATTGGAGCAGTTATTGGACATAATATCTGGAATAATCCAATTATAACTGATGATAGATCTATGGCTTGTCATTAAAGATATATTATTAAGTATATAAAGCTTATATATAGGAATTACACTTTTTGTTCATAGTGAACATTCACCGAATGGATTGAATTAGAACCATTTGCTGATGTACCCTCTAATACTTCAATAGTACCGTGTCTATTCTTATGATGGTCAATTGCATCGGCAATTTCCCGTAATCTATGAGCATAGCTTGAGAAAAATTCATCATAATTGTTACCAAACTCATCTAAAGTCTCGGACATTTCATATAAAGTCCATCCCCATTTCTTGGGCATCGGCATCGGCCGTAACCTTACAACCAGGAATATGATCAACAATGAAAATGATAATATAGGTGAAGACTGCGGTCCAAATAACAATTGAAGTCCAGGCAGCGATTTGGTGACCAAGCTGAACAAAATGTCCGTTGATCCAACCACCTTCAATATCTGTAACCCCATCGTATCCAGCAATGGTTTTGGATGCAAAAATCCCAGTCAAGGTTGAACCAATAATCCCACCAACTCCATGACAACGAATGAATGACTTGCATCATCAATACCAGCCCATTGGTTGAAGTTTCCTAAACTTCTACAAATAGAAGCATTGATTATTGAAGTAATTGCAGCAGCCCAAGGTGGGTAGAATCCACAACTTGGAGTAATATTAACCAAACCAACTATAACCCCATCACAGGCTGCCATTAAACTATACTTACCAGTGATGAGCTTATCCAAAATGACATAGGTGACACTGGCAAATGAAGAAGCTAAAATAGTATTTAAAAAGATATAACCAGTTCTAGTATTGACTGCTAATAAAGTACCGGAATTGAAACAAAACCAAGCACCCCAAATCAAAGTGACACCAATAAAGGTGGTTAATGCAGAATGGCCCTTATAATGAGGAACCTTACCGATTTTAACTTCAGGGTGTCCTCTTGGACCAAGATAAAATGAGTAAACTAAAGAAGCAACCCCACTGGAAATATGGACTGGACCACCCCCGGCAAAATCAAGGGCCCCGAGGTTATAAAGCCATCCAGACCAGGTCCAGAACGCTTGTGGAGAATAAACAGCGATAGTGAATAATATCCCAATGATTTGTGAAGGTAATACTCGACCTCTTTCACCAATTGCACCCAAGAAAATTTGTGCAGTTGCAACCGGGAAGAAAACATTAAAACAAAAATTAACAACTGAGGGTATCGAACCATCTTCTAAAAGGGGTTTTGCCTCTTCATTATGCAAAGCAGCATGGGCCAAGTCCCCATACATGGTAGAAGAACTAGAAGGTGAATTAGCAATTGAATACCCAATCAAATACCAAAGAATCACCACCACCGCAGTGGTCATATAACTTTGAAATAACACCTGCACTATATTCTTTCTCTTCATAAAACCCATATAGTACATTGCAATCCCCGGAGTAATCAAAAACACCCCAAAGGAACAAAATAAGATATAGACTACATCAGCAGTAACCATACTTGAAGTCTGTTTTTCCAACGAGGTTTCTCGTTTCAATAAAGCTTCGTACATCGTCGACATTCTTTAACCCTTGTTCACCCCAGACTGATTTCTCCAACACCCGACACCGGATTCATCTTCTGTATTTATATCAAAGGACAAGAAATTGTGATTCCAATGCCCAAGTTTATATCACCTTGCATCTCGGCATTTAGTAAGTAATTCTTTCAACTGATAAGAACGTCGTGCCGGTGGCCGATTTTTCGTTGTTTCGCTTTTTTGCGTCCACTGGATCCCTTTGCCTAATTGGGGCGTTGTATGGGTGTATGGGTCTGCGTTCCGGCCAATGATATACCGGTGATGATTATCTCGATAACGATAAACCTATTGGGAGTATTATTTGGAGGTGGGCATCGAGTATCTTGGCTTAAAATAAGCTTGAAATTCGTTCGTCAAAGAAACGTTGGGGGCTTGGGATAATGGAGAATGACTTGAACAATGTGGACAGATAACTGAGACAACGTTGGCCGGCTTAGTGTTAGCGGTTTGTGATGGTAAATGACTGATATGGTAAAGGGTTTAGCGGCTGGGATTTGGCAGAAAAGTACATATGAGCTAGAATTGCTTGAGCTTCGTAACTTTTGCTCATGATACGCTAGAGTTATCTCACGCTGGAGCTATTGTAAAAGACTTATCATCCGCTAAGATGAATTAGCAACTGAAACAGATAATGTGAGATTGTAAATCAGAACGTTAAATAGGTATATTCGGTGTCTACAGGTAAACATCAAGTCACAAAGCTTGTATTAGGCTTTTGGGTGTGTAAATAGATGGCTAATTAGAATAAACGTTTTTTAATTGTTGTTTTAAGGCTTATCGGAACCGTGTACAGATAGCGGATTTGTGTTTTCTTTTCAGTGAGTCCGGATTTTCCTGTCATTACGGGATGAAGCTGAAATACTTCAAAGCAGCAGAGTAGATCGAAACGGACATATGGAACCGACCCTAGGGAAGTGACTAATGACTTGCAAAGGGCCGATACCAAGCTGGGTTTGTTGTACATCTGAATTGTTGTCTTGATTTCTGGGAAAGTTCCAGTATGGGTTTCGCCGTTTATCTAGTAGAATGGTTTAGCGGGAGTGTAGATTCTTTATCGGCAAAATCAATTTTAAAATCTTATTGCCGAATTGATTGACTTTTACCTGGTATTATCAATTGAACCAGGGTAATGCATTCATTTGAGAGTTCAAAATTTCGTTGAATTTATAATGAAATGTGACAATAATGCAAAAAAGTATAAAAAAATAATAACGTTTCAAGTCATGATAAACGGTTCTACGGTTTTCCCTAGGCTAACGTATTTTCACATTTGTGCTTTTCCAAATACTGTTGGTTATAGTGTCGGAAGATTTTTTTTGCTGCAAAAAAACTCAGTGTGCAAAGAATAATTGGCGTGTCGTATGTCCTCAACTAGGAGGATTCTGAAGACTGGTAACCTGATTCAATACAACTGGTAGTATGGGCAACAAGCATATAATTTAGGTTGTCAAAATAGCCCCGAGAAGAGCGTTAATCAACACATCGTATTGACGTGATAATATATTTGTAATTTTAATAACAAGAGCTGAAGACTTTGTAAGTGGGTTCTAGCATTCAAGAAGCTATCTAGCGGTGGAAAGTATCTTTGAGTATTACTTGAAGACATACAGGGTTAGTTATCAAAGCAAAGTCTTGAATTTCTTGTATTTAGCTTCATCCTTTCTATACTCTACCATACGCTTACATCTTCCTGAAGAAGAATTTATAGCCGTAATAGAACTTGTTTTTTAAAATGAAAAGGAATGAAAGTTCGGAAATGTAGGTTTGAGCTATAAATGAAACTCTTCTGGAGCACTAACTACCTCAAATTGAGGAATTTTTGTTACAAATCTATTAATTTTTTTTAATTAAATACAACCTAAAAGGCTCTGGAAATACCAAGAGACTACAAGAAAGCCATTTGATACATTAATAAGAAAGTTTTTTTAGCATTGAATTCTTAAACCTAATGAAGCATATATCGACATATCAATCCGCATTCCGTAAAACGATCGGAATTGGCCCTTTAGCGTGGTCGTGCGTGGCCCCTTTCCGGGAAAATGCACTGCCCAGCTTGACGGTTCGAATCCGCTCCAGTGGCGCAGAGGTTTAGCGCTTCGTGCTTATAGCCGTGTTACGACGATATTGGTTATACCATAAGTCACGGTCGTGTGAGGAACGCGACGGTCGTGGGTTCAATCCCCTCCTGGAGCATTTTTTTTGAAACTTTAATCTTCCTGACTCATGATGGGCCAAATGGATAACTATATATAGATATGTAGTTGTGACAAGGAATAAGGAGTCTAATTTTTTACCCAAGACCATGCTGAACAGTGACAAGCTTTCTGGTCTCTCACCAGAGGCCACAATTAAAAATTTTGGATCCTTATCTTCCTCCGAATTATTCGAGTTACTTGATTCACCTCATCAAGCAGTTAGAGATGCTGTAGTTAGTACACTTTTAAGTGAAGAAGTTAATGTTTCTGACACGTATGAGGAAAACGAAATTTCAACCATTGACTGCTATGAAGAATTTAAAAGGAACTTCGAAGATTTTGATCGGACCTTGCTTATCACTCGGATTTCTGGATCGAAATATATAGAAAAGTTCTTCAGTTTCTGTTCACAGAATGATATCAAGCCAAAAGTTCTTCTGATAGTCCTTTTTGATAATTTAAATTGGCTAATAAACGAGTTGAAGAAGTATAGCGAATACATTGGAACAATTAGAAAAGTCAGCCTCGAAGTTCGTGAGGATTGTGCTTTGACTAATGACGATTTGAAGTTGATATATACCACACTTCCTGATATTCAGGAGCTCTGTATTGAATACATTGGTAATTGTGCTAAGGAATTAGCCAATGGAGGGTTATTGAATTTTAAAAAATTAGAATATTTTGATCTTAGAGATCCATTCTGTACAAATTTAGCAGCCATTCCATTACCTTCAAGCTTGATAAAGCTTTCATTCCAGGATACTGCGATGTTAGGCGAAGCCAACGACGCACCCAATTCTGAAGAATTCAAGACTTCCACGGGGATTTATAGCAAGAAAATTGACTTGATCGAAGTTCCACCTAATTTGAAACTTTTATGTCTCTTCTGTAGAGCATCCAATATTCGAATAAGTGATCTACCCGAGTCTTTAGAAATGGTCTTTATCAGGTTTGGAAGACACTCAAAAGCTTTTATTGATGACCTTCTGAGTAAACAATTATGGCCATCAAATATCAAAGAAATCGACTTAGGCGATGAACTCTGCTACGGACAAGGATACTCGTGCCAATACTTGGATTCTGGGAATGTCCATTGCGAAGTGTTGCAAAATTTTAACCAAAATTACTCCGATAACAATGGTGACTCTTTTTCAAAAGGTTCACATTTAGACAATGATTTGTTAGAGCGCTTAAGCCATGGTTGGCCAGAAAGCTTAGAAAAAATAAGCCTGAGTTCGTCAAAAGTGACAAACCTTGGATATTTGAAAAACTTACCGACATCATTGAAAAAGTTAGATTTGGAAAACTGGCTGGAACAACAAAGAAGCATAAGCTCGTTGAAATCAATAGAAGGCGATCCCTACCTGTACTTTAGGTTCCCTCCTTATTTAACCAAACTTAATCTTTCATGTGGACATTGGTACGATAATACCTTTAAGAATTCAACAGAAAGAATGGTTTTTCCCGAGTCTTTGAAAGAACTCATACTACGTGATTGCGGTATCAAAAGTCTAGATAAGTTTATATTTCCAGCTAACTTGGAAATTCTATCACTACGAGACAACAACATTACTAGTTTGAGCAGCTATAATGACGGTGAAATAAATTGGTCGAAGTTGACCAACTTGAAGCAGGTTTCTTTTAGTGATGCCATTAACCAAGCTGAAGCTTCCAAGTTATATGAGATGGTCAAGCGTAATTCACAGAGTAGAATTAGCTGAGCCAGTTGAAATATGTAAATATAATTTTTGAAATTGCAAACAACTTAAGAGTTTATGTAGTTGAGAATAAGCTAAGGGCATGCTAAATCTGGGGTTATACCAGAATATAACTTAATTTGGTGCACGGGTTTTATACATCATCTCATCGCTATCAAAAAAAAAGATGTTGAAAAAAAAAATTAAATAACTTCTACTGGTGATAACGGTAGCATAAACTTAGCAGTAGTTTCGTTAAAAAGATGGCCGATAAAGTAAGATACTACTTGGAACAGTCAGTTCCTGAATTGGAAGACTTGCAAGACAAAGGTTTGTTCGAGAGAAATGAAATCACTATGATTATGAGAAGAAGAACCGATTTCGAACAGAGAATTCAAGGGAGAGGAAGTAGACCAAGAGATTTCCTCAAATATTGTGATTTTGAAGTTAATTTGGAAAAATTAAGAAAGAAAAGACTTATAAGACTTAAGTCAGTTGGGTTGATCAAACAAAAAAGAAGTATAAGTGATTGGGCAGGACCAAGAAGAATACTTTTCATCATGCAAAGATCAGTTAGAAGATTCCCTGGTGATCTAGAATTATGGGCTAAATATTTACAACAAGCCAAAGAACATGGTGCCATCAAAGTTATCTATAGTGTTTATTCTAGATTATTACAATTACAACCTAGAAATATTGATGCATGGTTATCAGCTGCAAGATATGAATTCGAAGATAATTCTAACGCTAAAGGTGCTAGAGTTTTATTCCAAAGAGGTTTGAGATTGAATCCTGATTCTTATGAGTTATGGTTGAATTATGCTCAATTTGAATTAACCTACGTTTCTAAATTATTGGCAAGAAGACAAGTTTTGGGTTTAGTTACTGAAAAAGAACAAACTGAAGATTTACAAAAAGATGAAAGAAGACGAGAAGCTGAATTGAATAAAAACTCAAAAGTTCTTGATAATGATGAAGATTTCAATAAAGATGTTATCAGCTTACCTACTGTTAGTGCCGATGAAGTGAATGACCAATTGAATCATCTACCAGAAGCCGATATGAATATGTTGGGTAATGCAGAAACTAATCCAGTTTTAAGAGGTGATATTGCATTAACAATTTATGATTTATGTATTCCTGCTATTTTGAAAACAATTCCAAAAAATTCAACGATTTCAACTCCGGAGGATAAAGTTTTTGAAATCTCTCAAGCATTTTTATCAATTTTTGATCAATTTGATAATCTCAATAGAGACTACTTATATTTACACGTTCTTACTTATTTACAAAACAATCATTCTAATGATATAAGAACTCCTTTAATTGACATAAATTTGTCAACTAGAACTTTGAAGATTAGTGATGAAAATTTTGCTGAAGTTTTACAATTATCAGTCAACAAATTCATTGCTTATAAAATGAAGCTTAAGAATAATAAAGACAAAGATGAGTTAACCAATAAGTATACCAGTTATCTTAACGAAAAGTTTTTGACTCCTTCAATCGAATCAAACCAATCAGAAAGAGTTACCACCTTATTAAAGGCCATTATCAAAAAATGTCGCTCTATTTAAAATTAATTCTACACTTTTTTAGCATCATTATATATTTGTATTTTTACATAATTCAATTAATCACGTTTAGTAACAAGTGACTCATTATCTAAGTTTCTATAATGAGTTTTCGAAAATTTGATACTAATAAGATTGTAGGAAAATGCTAAAACAAGAGCACCAGAAGCCAAACTAACAAGTCCCAAATAGAAGAGGAACATCGAATAAGATATCGGAATCGAATTTAATGGGAGTTTGTAAAATCCATCTGGGAAAGGTAAACCATTAACGTTCCTAAAGCTATCAGTGTTTGAATCAGTATTTTTCAAGTTATCTAACCATCTTACAGCTAGATTAATTGTGAGAAAATCACCTATAACGATTCTAGTAGCATTGGTACCCGATGACCAAGCGAACAGAACTAATCAAAGTGTTCTCCTCAGCAGGTTTGGTGAAAAGAACGTTTAAATGTGAGTCAATATCAAGATGTGAATCTTGGATTTGTCCTCTGAAGTTGAAAGTTAATGGAATAAAAGCCCCACCTTTTTCAATATAGTGAGGTTCATTACTTAAAGGTAAACGACAACTGAATGGAGAATCTTCGTGAATATATAATTGGAACAAGTGATATAACTCATCAGTAAATCCAATGGTGCAATTGACGTCTTCGCTTACACCATATTTAAATGAGAGTGGTTTGTTCGTTTCTTGACAAGTTGGAAATGGAATATAAATAATTCTGTCTTTATCATCAAATTTGTGTTCCCCATTATCAATGTTTCCTAGAAATACAGTCCAATGGTATATCCTGGCCCAATTGGAAAAGCTCAAGATCCGCAGGAATATCACCGTTTCTATTCAAAGGATAAAACTGAGCTGAAGTAGCTGGCTTTATGGCATGGACATAATTCAAAAGAACTATAGAAGACGATAAAATTGACAATAGTTTCATTTTTTTTATTATATATGAGTTGGAAAGCGTTCAATATACCTTTACTCGGTTACCGATAGGCTAAATAAGTTGTTAAGCAAAGGCTGACTTAGTTATATCGACGAAAGAAGAGGCGAACTCCATGGATCAAAAATATGAACAAAAAATCTTAAAAAAAAAACCTACAGCAAAACAAAAACAAACAAAATTTTAACGTGTATGAGAAAAGTATCAAAACACCATAAATCAAGTCAGACAAAATAATTACGACTAAAGTAAAGAAATGTATTAATTTTATGTAGTTATGATACAATTGAATGAAAAGATGAAGTGAAAGAGAAAAAAAAAAAAGAAATCGAAATCGAAATATTAAGAAAGGAAGTCTATATATGAAATGAAAGTCATAAGTATATCGTAGAGAATAGGTGGACTAACCTTGAGAACACCAACCCATTTGCACAAAGAATTCATAGATTTTTGAAGCTTTATTGACGTCAATCTTAAGAGATTGCCTAGCATCTTTCTTTTTCAAGATACCGTTATTTTTCACGGCTTCTTTCATTAATTGATTTTTAATTGCAAGGTAAGGGTTTGGGTAAGATTCTTAAAGTTGCACATAATTGTTTTTCTTCATTCGATAATAAGTCGAAATCAGCAGCACGACTTATATCCAAAGGTGCACGATTAGTAGAACTTGTATTGATTTTTGGTTTGAAATCCATCGATGGTTGAGGAGAATGAGCTCCCATTTTACGACCCATACCCGATATCAGACCATTCATTGGAGTTGAAGTAGCATTTCTAGCATTCAAAGCAGAGCCATTACCCATTCTTTGATAATGAGCTTGTCTTATTAGTTTATCCTTTTCGAATTTATTACCATCTTCAATGGTGGTAATACCATTGATTCTCCAACTTTGTAATTGTTGAATACGTAGACGACATTTCAATTCCGTAAGTAAATTTTTAGAGAATTCCTCAAAATCGTGGGGAGTTAAAATTCTTATCATTGCATTAATTTTTTTCAATAATTCTTTTTCTTCCTTTGATTTTCTTTTATCATTACTGATATTTTTCCTATAATCCAATAGGTTATTAAGAATCATAACCCTTTTACGTTCAGCTCTAGTGGTTAATCTAGAATTATAAATATCAAGTATAGTTAATTTTAATTCAATATCACCTTGAGAATCTTCTGGATCAAAAATTAAATCTTTAACTGGAACTTCAGCATCATTTTCAGCCTTCGTGATCGAATTCCAATCTACCAGGCATATAACCTTGAATTTCGTGACATAATGGAACCGAAGAGTCAGGCTTGGTCTTGGGAGGTGGTAATGGTTGATTTTTACGTCTTTCCAAACGATTTTTACGTTGTTGCAAGAATTCTAATGGATGAATATCATCAAAATCTTTATCCATTTCCGGCAAGGGATAGTCTTTTGAATTTAAATAAATATCATAATAATGCTTAGCAACCTCTTCCTTTGATCTATTACCAATATGATCGGCTATATCAGCCCAATTACCCAATCCAAACGTTTCACAACCTTGAATTAAAAGCAACTCTTCATCAGCACCCCATTCCTTATCGAAAATCGGATATGTATTTTGCTCAATAATCTTATAATCATGCCATGGTTTATGATCACCAGAAATAGAACCTGCTGCAAAACATGGTACACATAAATCATAATCTGCGCAAATTGCACACTGAATTCGTATACGATTGGTGCAATCGGATGAACAAACATCACAGTGATATAACCTTCCTTTTTCCATTCCTCAAATGAAAAATTGATTAATTGTTGATTAGATTTATTCTATCTTAATATTAGAAAATTATGCTAAAACCGACTTTATTGCCAAAAAAAGAAAAAAAAAACAATCCAATCAATCCAAAAAAACAGCCTCAATCAATCAAACTGCTAATTGAAACACTCAATCTATTATCGATTATACCAGTATAGTCAATATCACCTGCTTTATTGAGTCAGACATCACAGTAGTAGCTTTGTTGATAATCTCAATCTAATACATTTTTCCACTCAATGCAAAACCTCCGTACAATTACTAACCTCCGTACCACTGATTAGCGAGTCACTTTGTGGCACGTGATCGCACTAACTTTTCGAGGCAGAAGCCCTAAGGTTCCTCCTGCTCATTTATCCACTGCACACGACCGCATTGAAAATTTTTTTAGGTGAGAACTGCAATCTTCAATCCTAATAAATATATTTTCAGTTCCAGTCAATTTTTCATAATCTTCTTTTCCTTTCTTTTTCATTAACAACCAATAAACAGCTAAAATGGTATGTACCTAACTCCCTTCACAGGTTGCAGTTACTGGAGTACCGTTTTTCAGATGGCTATTAGTTTATGGATGGTATTATTAGGGAACCTTTGATCAAGTAGATTTCAAAGTTGTCGTTATAACTTATGAAACCACTGACCAGGAGAACTGATATCAACTTATGACTTTTGCTACTGAACTGCGGAACCTCTGATAACTGTAGAACCTGTAGAGCCTTCAAAGGAAAATACTAACTATATGAATAGGGTCGCGTTAGAACTAAAACCGTTAAAAGAGCTTCAAAAGTTTTAATTGAACGTTTCTATCCAAAATTAACCTTGGATTTCGAAACCAACAAAAGATTAACTGATGAAATTGCTGAAATCCAATCTAAAAGATTAAGAAACAAGATTGCTGGTTACACCACCCACTTGATGAAACGTATTCAAAAAGGTCCAGTCAGAGGTATTTCTTTCAAATTACAAGAAGAAGAACGTGAAAGAAAAGATCAATATGTTCCAGAAGTTTCCGCTTTGGACTTATCTCACACCAACGGTCAATTAGAAGTTGATTCTGAAACTGCTGATTTAGTTAAAACTTTAGGTTTCAAAATTCCAATCCAAACCGTTGCCATCTCTTCTCAAAGAGGTCCAAGACGTTTTGCTAAAAGAAACTAAATTAGTTAAATCTCTGTATATACTTGTTTAATTTCGATTGTATAGTAATTCATCTAATTTTTATTAAAAAAATAAAAAAAAAAACCCAAAAAAAACTAAAAAACGTTTAAATATTTAAATCATTTATTTATGTATGACAATTATAAATTATAAACTATTCAAGATATTGTTAACCAGTTTTAATTGATTTATCTTGGAATCGAAATCCTTATCGCATTTGATCAATGATTGACTATACTGATTGACAATACCATTCAACGACTCAAACCTCTTCAATAGCTTGAATCTTTCCGTCATCAACTGCTTGATGAGGTCGGATTCGTACTGGTTGATTTTGTCATTGACTTTAATATAGTATTGCATGAAATTATCATTTGGGTTAAAGTCGAATTTTTCAACATACGACCGTAGATTCAAATCTTGCAATATTTCCTGATCCATATCAAAATCACCCAAGCTCAATGGACTGGCGTTGTTATGGGTGATTTCGTTACTTATTCGAATCAAATCCTGGGTCATCTCAAGATCTTCCTCATCATGACTTATGGCGTTATTCTTCAATGGTGATGATTTGAGAATCTTATTCACGGGTTTCATCATCGGCAATCCATGGATCTGCGTTGACGATGAATACGGCTTACCAATGGTTAAGGTTGTATCAAAACTTTCATCCTTCATTCCATCCACCTTCGAATCAACCGTAAATCTCGAAACCAACTCTTTCGTAGCCTCGCTATCTCCCTTTGACCTTCTCTTTTTCCTTTGAGGCAACTGATCATCAACTGGGACTTTCTCTGAAACTGAATCCATCTTGTATGGCAGTGGTGTTGTTGGCGGTTAGTTTTAGCAGCAAAGTCTTTTTCATAAAAAAAAATTTGCGCCCTAATAAAAGTTACAAATAGCGAGACTAGTTGTGATAATCCATACATAAGCTTATATACGTATTTAAATGCAGAGAGAACTATTCATCTTTATCGTAACATCTTCGTCGCCTACTTCATCTTCTTCGTCTTCTTCATTATCTTCATCTTCATCGTCTTCATCATCGTCTTCATCATCTTCTTCATCACTTAGTAATATACTAGCATCGAAATATAATGAAGGGTCCAAAGCAGATATATCAGCCAGCTTTGCCTTTCCATCCAATAGCAATTCACTCATGATCTTACCGGTGGCAGGGGCGTTATTGATCCCCCAACAAGAATGACCTGAACATAAATATAGATTATCAACGTTTGTTTCACCAATCAAAGGACCACTGGAGGAGGGAACATCCAATACTGGGAGATAACAAGCTTGTTTTTTCAAGATATGACCTTTACGTAAATTAGGAGATATTTTACCAACTTGGTTAAATAAATCATCACAGTTTGATTTAACAACCTCCACATCATCAGAAGTTTCTGGAACGTCAACGGTTGAATCACCTTCACCGCAGACGTACACTTCATCTTGTCTTGCGTAGATTTCCGGTGATACATAGGACATTGGGCCGGTTTTAAATTCGGTGAAGATTGCATAGGGACTAACTGGTTGATCTTTAAATGGAGCAACTGTAATTGAATGAGCTCTTAAACCAGATATTGGACAGTCGGGTAAAATCTTGGAAGTCCAAGGACCAACGGATAGTATAATTTGATCACCACTCAATTCAACCAAAGGTTTTGATTCTTGTTGTTTTAAAGATGTAGGTTCGTAAGTTACTCCGGTGGCTACTCCGGTTTCCATGGAATAATTGATTTGGTTTACTTTACCCAAGATTAATTCTAAGGAACCTTGACTCATTTCAACTGCTTTTTTCAATATGAAACTGGTGAATTTATAAGGATGAACTTGGGCAGTACTATCGGTACCACCAAGAGACAGACACAGATCAATTAAAGTAGAATTGATCCAATTCAAATCATATGGTAATTTGCTCCCGTTCATATCCTTACTATTCTTAGCGGTTTGCAGACGGGTTGCTCTAGAAGTTTTCTTGGGTGGTTTTTCGGTTGATGAATCAGTATCAGTAGTAGTGGATTTTCTATAACTACCGCTATCGGTTTCTTCTTGGGCATCATGATATTTTTCATAGTTTATCGTATCATCATCGTCATCATCGTCATCACTGGAAAGTTCATTTATATCAGGCAAGTGACTAATATCTCCTTCTAATGAAACCGTTGTCAATCGACGATACCCCCACTCTTCTTCTCCATTATATAGATCAGATAACTGTTGATGTAATTCAAAAGAAAGCGGCACAATCTGCTGAGGAAATGCCCATAATGCTAATAATCCACCGGCCTTACCACTTGCTCCTCCGGCCACTCTTTTACTTTCCACAATGGTAATATGAATTTTGGCCGGATCGAATTTTGGGTGTTTGATAATGAAATAAGCAATACAAACACCAATGATCCCAGCACCCACAATCACAATGTGCTTCTTCCCCTTATGGTTACCCGATGGTATACTATTAAATTGTAGAAACTCAGACATCTTGTCAATATATGTGTAAAAATAACTGATATATCTATATCTTCATCTGATCGCAATTAAAAAACAGCTCCGAATGATCACCGCAATTTAAATAAATCTCTCGTTTTGCAATATGAATATCTTGGGGGGATTATACCTCGATACCAATACGATTATATACTGATTATATTTCAAATCCTGTTCTTACTTGACTATTACTGAAATTCTTTCAATGAAAAGTTACCTAACTTTTCTGCCGTTGTTTTTTTTACAGAAACAAAAAAAAAAAAAAATAAAAAACAGCTGATTTTTTTGGTCTATAAAGTTGTGTTTTGCAGTTTGTGTTGCGGTAAGTTGCAGGTTACAGTGGTTTAAAGGTTGTATCGGGATGTTTTGCAAGTTGGATGCGTTTACAGGTTGGTTTTGGTTGCAATTTTAATATATTTATACGTATAAAGAGAGGTTTAGTCACTTTTTTTATCAAGGAGACCCTGTTTGCGGTTTGGTTTTTGGAGCATTGCGATCAGCTTGTGCTGGATGTACTTGACAAGCTTCATGATTTTCATGAGGAAAATACTGACAATCATCACTAGCATGGTGCTGACGATTTTTTCATTTTGTTTCCATAACTCCATGCTTTTTTCACCTCTGAATAAGTGGACTTCGTCGTTCTTTCTATTTTTCAAATACCTGTTAACGGTGTTCCGGTCCTGGTTCCATTCCGGGGCCTTGTTCTGGTAGTTATGGGCGTTTCTCTCGACTTCCTTTTGTCTCGATGGGTGGTTGATGATTTCGTTGAACATTTCGTACTTTTGTGGTTTTGACTCAACCACCAGAGGTGGGATGGGGTGGAAGCTGCTGGTGGTACTGGAGGTGAGAATGATGGTGTAGTGAGGAGAAGGCACTTTCCTCAAGATCTGTCTGATGAGTTCGTCGTGGCTTTTCAAGATCAATCCTCTTTCGTCTTCTTCGATATCTTCCGGGATTTCACTTAATTCAACCCGGATTATTCTTTTCCTGGTGTCGATGTACTTGCCCACCTCGGCCTCGTCTTCGTTCAATACGGTGATGGTTTCGGCTTCACAGTTCTTGATCAAGTAGTTCTCGACAAAATTCAAATCAACCGTGCCTTTCACCCAGGGTATCCCCACAACACTACTGGCCAAGGTAAGATATTTTTGTAAAAAGGGCCATCTTTGTTCGTGTACTCCCACCATATCCTCGTACCTCAACCCGGGTTGGTTCACCAACAAGTAGGCATCGGAGGAACACTCCGTCATAAGCTTCTTCAACATATTAGTAACACTAGTCTCGCTATGCGGTTGGGAATTGCCATGTTCTAATTCGTCTCGCAACCCTTTCACCAACTTGTGCGATGCCAATACCAACGGGGACGCCTTGAATGCCTCTATCATCGGTATGACCCCTAGTAGAGGTATCAACGTGGCTATTCTCATCCTTGCTCCTTAATTCTGTTATCTGGTTGTTAAAAAAACACGTCAATTGAATTTTTTCTCTTTTCAAAATGACAAAAAAAGTATAGAAAAAAAAAACATCGTTATCCTGCATTTAGCTTTGCTACTTCAACTTCTTCATTGCATTATGGCTCCAAAGAAGTCCAAGGCTACTACGAAGCCCAAGGAGGCTCTGTATAAGTTCCCTGAGAGCTACTACAACTTACCAAAACTGTTGGCAAAACTGTTTTTCAAGCCAGGGCCCGAATCGATTATATCGGATCAAATCATCACCATTGACAATTTTTTCTCTTCGGAGTTTTGTAATGAACTAATCAAGTCGTTTGTTGGGTCTTTAACGTTGGAAACGACCCCGCTCATCAAGTCTAAGGATTATGCTGCACGGTTCAATGACCGTATATCTTTGAATGATATCGAGGCGTCCAAGGTGCTATGGACGTATTTGAAAGACATCTTATTACAGGACCCTGGGTATCAGGATGAAGAATTGGATGAAATCAAATCTATTTTCCAAGACGCCCATGGCTTGAATCCTCAATTGAGAATATACAGGTATAGGAAAGGACACCATTTTGGTAAACATTATGATGATTCGGTGGTTTGTGAGGGTTTCAACAAGGATACTCCGAAAGTTACAACCAAATGGACTTTGTTGATCTATTTGACCGGAGACGATGAATTTAAAGATGGTGATACGATCTTCTATCCTGAATTTGAACGCAATGCCAAACCCGTGAGTATCCATCCAACTAAAGGTATGGCATTGCTACATAAACATGGAGATGATTGTTTGAAACACGAAGCTCAATTGGTAAGCGAAGGTGAAAAATGGGTACTTCGAAGTGATGTTTCTTATGCATTTTAATAAATAAATAATTACTTAATTAGATTGATCTATTTACAAGTTTTGAATTGAAAAATTCATTCGTTTCATCAAGAATTTCATTAAAGTTTTTATTATTGATAATCCGTTTTTTAACCCAGGCACTTAGTTTGTTCTGAATTCTTGCATGTTGAAATCGGCTGTCAATTAAATAAATGGTCGAGTAATCTTTGGAATGTCGAATACTCCTTCCAACACTTTGGTTAATGGCCCTCATACATATGTTCTCATAAAAATTTTGGGCGTTGGAATTGGCCTCAGTTGGAGTTCCTCCTCTTGAAATGGTGGTCTCCTTAATGAAATTTTTCCGGGCAATCATTTCTCCCAGATATGCATTGGGGTATGGCAAACCAATCATGAACACAGACCTAGCAAGATCATCGGAAAAATTAATCCCTTCAGACATTTTTCCTCCAACGACTGAAAATAAAATGGCTCCGTGGTTAGATTTGATTGTTGAGGAATATGACGCTAATGTCGAATCAACTTTTGATGAGTCAGTTGGCTCTTCGTATATGGTTTTCATATTATTCATTTTATCGTAAACCCCGATTCGTTTCCAATTGTCAAGAACTTGGTTCAAATATTTATAACTTGGGAAAAAAATTACAACCCCACTGGGAATACTCTGAATCAATTCTACCAAACATTTCCCCAATGCTTCAATCATGCTGGGGTTGTTTCTCTTGTCGAACGAGAATTCGAAGTTGCTCCGTTGATAGTGAGTTATAGGGAATACTTTTAAGTTTTCATCAGGAATTATATGATCACAGCTAAATTTTTTCAATTTATTATTGGAAATATACGGAAATAAATAATCGGTATAATCATTCATAGGTTCCATGGTTCCCCCACATAATAACACACATTTACTTCTTGTTACTAGAGGCTTGAAAATTTCACTTGGGTCAAGCAACATATAATTTATCAGAACAGTATTTGAAGCAGTGTCCCAGAAAAACTTTCCCTCTTTAGATGGATTATTAAGTTTTATCAAAAACTGGGTGATCTTGAAAAGTAATGGATTCGATGAAGATGAGGTCTTAGTGGTGTTATGCGATTCTTGCTTTTTCAATTTTTCCATATAGGTTTCAATTTTATAAGCAATTTTGGATTTGTTCAAAAATTTTTCAATTTTATGGACATTGATCAAATCCCCAGTATTACCATCGAAAATCTCTTGGGTGGATATTTCTCTACCAGCAACTGGAGATGATTTATTGATGAAATTGATTAAAATTTGACATAGTTTTATTAACTTCATGATATTTATTCTATTACCACTGTTTAATCTCTTCAGAAATTTAGCTAGATAAAACTTTAAAGATTTAATTATATCACTAAGTTCATTGGATGTAATTGATAAACTATTCATTGCAGTAATCGTATCTAGTAAATTGTGAGCTTCGTCAATAATGACTATTGAATTATCAATTTTTAGATTTAAGATCTTTCTTGTTGAATCTTGAAGTAACATTTGATAAGGTAATGCCACAATTTCGGTTAATTCAATTCCCTTTCTAACAGAGTAATAGGGACAAACCTTTAATTCAGATCCTAATTGGGCCAAATCTTCAATATCATGAATCTTAGTTAAACTCATATCAGTGAAATCTTTTATGATACTGCTTGAATCCGGATTATTTAATTTTGGTAAATATTCACAACCTTTCGAATTAGAAGATGTCAGATTTTGTAAATCTACACAGGCATCATTTAGGTTATTCAAATTCGATATTTTCGAAATTTTTGGATGGATACAAAGTTGTTTTCTTGATCCAAGAGGTAGGAATTTAGTACGTTCACTGATATTATCTAATGAAGATGGGAAATTTGTTAAGTTCAATTGGTGTGAAAATTGAGTTAATTGCGAGTGAGTTCTTGATGAAAAGTATATCGATACCGGACATTCATTTATCGGCTCTACTTGGTCTTGACCAGAGCCATTTACTTTGGATAATAGTTTTTCAATCTCGCTGCTGAGTTGATTATTTTCTTTAGTCACTTGCCCTACTAATCCGTTTTCACTATCACTATAGTAATCCTCTGGTAAATAGTCATCGTCAACGGCATTTTCAGTGTCTGTTTTCAATTTTTTAATCTTCTTCATGGTCCTATCTCTTGATAAATCGTGAACTGTACTTTTCTTATACCTTTTAGAAACGGTATCTAGATATTTTTCGTACTCTTCAGCTCTTCCCTTTGTTCTAGCGATGACGGTTTTCTCATAAGATTTTTTAACCCACTCTGGTTCTTCATCACTGGAATCCTCTTCACTACTAGAATCACCAAAATTGAGCTCTTTTAAGTTACTTGACGATCTAGAGGAGGGAGCTGACGCGTTCGATGACGCGTCCATAGCTGGTTTTGAAGCAGATGAGGTTGACGAAAAAACATGATTCTTCTTATAATCCCTAAGCCAAGTCATGGTGGAGCATATGATAGATAATGTCTTCCCAGTACCGGTTGGACTTTCAAATAAACCAATTTTGAAGTCATTATTGATGGTGTCATAAATTGCGTGCATCAACTCGATTTGAATTGGATAAGGAGTATAAGGATGACTATAGGGATTCGGTCTTTGGGAAGAATACAGATTGGACATGTCATTATGCCGGATCATTTAAGTGTATTGCAATCAGTGATAAGTTTTGGTAGAGCTTCAAAGAATTTTTTTTTTTTTCAGTCTTTCTCCTCAGATAACGAATTTAACTAACGATAATTTATTAGAATACACTATATAATATACATACGAGCTTACAATTTGACTTGCAGTCTAAGTAGTTTGTTGAAGCTCTCGATGCCGGCTTTGTTGGTGCAACTGCCACCACAAACGACAATCACCACGATATCGTCTTTTGACAAGTTGAAATGTTTGAGTAGCTTCAACTGGTTGAAAACCACCGACATGGCAGCACCACAGGCGGGCTCAACGGCAATGTTGAAGTGGTTGTAAGTGTGGACGGATCCCTTTCACGGCTTCCAAGTCATCTATCGACTCCACAAATGTTTTGTTTGACGATTGGTCGTTATAGTAATCAAGACATTTGGTTGTGACATGGGAGCAAGCCAAGGAAGTAGCCAAACTCTTAACTGATTTCAATTGTATGATCTCACCTGCCTTGATAGTCTCAGGTGAATGTAGGGGCTTGTTTTGACTCTACCAATAACACATCGTGTTTTGTTGATCATTCTTCTTTATACCATCCATTATTCCACAGAATAATCCTCCTCCACCAATGCTAGCAACCACACCTCTTAATTTTGCAGTTTCTTGTGGAGATAACTGTTCCTGTAAGATTTCGTCCACAAGAGTCAGATGGCCTTGCCAGATTAAAGGATTATCAAAGGGATGGCAATAGATTGGATATATCTTATTTAAATCACATTTTGCAATCAACGTTTTCAAGTGCTTATCGGCCTGCAAGATATTCTCACCCTTCATTATGGTTTTGGCACCCAATTCATGTAACAAGTCAATGATTTCTGGTTTGGTACTAGCTGGAATACAAACAATGCATGGAAGATTATAAAACTTGGCCAGATAAGCGGCTGCTAAACCTGCGTTCCCTCCACTGGATGCAAACACTTGTATGAACTTATTGGGATGATATTTCTGTGCCGTTTCGACTGACTTGGCCACCAAATTACCAATTCCTCTCAATTTGAAACTGCCCGATGGTTGTTCGTATTCATTCTTGAAAAATATTCTACAAGGAGGCTCAATTGGGAGTTGGTCGGTGACTTCTGTCAAACTGGTTTGAATAAAGGGAGGTTTGACCGTTGTTTTTGGATTTGTTTGCACTGATTCTGCCATTATTCTTGATTTCCTTTCCTTCTTACATCCTTTTTACATCCTTCTTTCGAATACTAATCATTTATATATATATATACTATCTATATACTGATAAGGAGACCCCCTCGTCCGCTGACTCAGTCAGCAGAGTCATGTCAGAGTCAGTGTCTGTGGCTGCCAAAAAAAAAAAAATGCTGCCAAATGCCCGTTATCTTTGCTCTGATTTCCTTCGGAGTGCATCGGTTTCCATTTACCGAGCCTTCAGCCTGGTCAGGAGTCAGTTTTGTCTGAGGCAACTGCTGAAGACTCCGATACAAAAAGCCTTCTACGGCAATTTCGCAGAGAAGAGCATCTGTTCCCAGGGTTTGTTGGGGTGGTCTCACTCGATGGTGGACCCGGTTATCATTTTCCGAGACGCAAACACCCTGTTACCATGGCTAGTAGAAACCACAGAACACGGCAGCTTACAATGGTGGCAGACTAAGAACGCTAATTATGGAAATACATAAGCGAGAGCCCTCCTACTGTGAAGCTCCACGGAAAACTAGGGCTGAAAAGCTTGTACAGCGTCGCTCTAGTGTCTTAAGAAATGAGACGCTTGATCGGTCAAATCCTCCGTTTGAAACACAGAAGGCTTCGTCTTTGAGTAATAAAGAGCTTTTAGTTTGTTCACAATCGTATTTCCACGTCAAATCATGCATATTCCATCTACAAGTAGACCAATTTTTAATTATAGCCTGTTGGGAGATCTCCATAGTTGAAGCGTGGTTTAGATGTAGAGACAGTTCACAAGAAGACACCTTAGTTGATATTCAGATTAGCATATTTATAGCTTTGATGTATACATGTGCTTGATTATATGTTCTACAGGAGGAATAATAGCATCTATTGTCATTTGCAGCGAAACATAAAAATGCTCTGCTTAGGCTGCGAAAAGCAAGACGTCAATTGACATAATTATCGATTCATCGCCGTTTAGAAACGTATCCTTCTAAATGCAACGACCTTAGCATCGATATATACTGTCGATGCAAGACTTCATGATTGTGAAAAGATCAACATGACATTTTGAAATGAGGTTTGCAATGGACAAATAAATGACTCCTTTTCTGCACAGGAAATACTCTACAGCTAATGCTCAGATAGAGTATCGTCTCCATGTAACTCATTCAATAACTCTTTCAGCATCTCTTTCAACGGCTTTATCCGGTCAGTAGCGATCCCCTTACAGCTCGGTCTTTAGAAGGCTAAAACAAAGAAAAAGAAGAGAGAAAACTCTCTGCCAACTCCTTCAAAAGAGCATAAGTTGGAAATGGGCTTTCAAGATAGACAAAGAAGAAACTAACATTCTTGAAACACTAGTCTTCACCTGTGTAGGTTGTTCCAGAGTTGTACGTCAAGTACTTGGTGCATGGATTATTTTGGTGTACGGACTCTTTGCTAATGATCTTGGGATGAGAAGAATCAGACGAAGATACCGATTGGACGATTGAAGAGTAAGTGACGATGGCATCACCTATATTCTTATCCAATCCACCTCCTGGGTTTTCGATAGTGGCTATACTCAGGGGAATTCAATTGGCATTATTGGGAGCTTATAGGTCATTACAAAACCCAAAACTTTTTGAATCAAAATATTATCAGCAAGCATTTAATCAATTAAAGTACTCGATTATACTTCAATGTATATTATGGGCACCAATACTTGCTGTGAGGTTTTTTCTTCCAGATATTGGCATTAATATTTAGACATGACCAGGATCTAGAGAGTATAGTTAGCGGTTTAGAATATTTCCAGAAAAATGTCTTGAATATAGGAGTTTTCATAATATCAGCGATAAGATTTTTCACTCCAGAATTAGATGATTTATTTTTAACTAGTCTTAAATTTATTGATAATGTTTATATTGAGAAACATCCAGACAGAAAAGAGCATCAATATCATGATAATTTGATTGATATTTCATTAAAGTTGACCGACTTGGATTATAATAAAACTGGTAAGAAAATTAAACAATCATGGTTTAAGACGATTCAGTTAAAGTATCAAAAATCAGGGGATTTCTCAAATTTTGTTAAAAGATATTTATATAATTGTTCTTTCAATATTTTGATTTACATCTTATGTAAGGTTCCAAAAATTGGTACTATTATAATTGGTTTGATTTCATTCCAAAATTTTAATGATAAAGTTGGTAGTATATCAGCAATAATAATTTTCTTTGTCTTACAATTATTACCAAAGCATTATACCTCTTTATTCTTAAGTATTTTTTGGGGTTCAAGAAATATGATTCATGATTTGTTATTACCTTATTTTATTAGAATTCAGTTTACTAAAATCGAAAAGGATCAATGGATGAAATCAAGAGAAGGGGTCTTATTTGGTTTCGGTCTTTGTTACTACTACATAATCTATCAGCTTCCTTGGATAAGTGTGTTTGTTTATGGAATTGCTGAATCAAGCGTAGCTTATCTTATCACCAAAGTGTCTGACCCACCTCCAAATCAATTGAGTCAATTGATTAATTGGAATTCAACTCAATTAGTATGGAATAAAGATGATGAACGTAAGGTTTTAGGTGGAGGTTTTGCTGACCAGGACGAAGGCTTTAAACCAATTCCTGGATCTTTCATAGTTGATCCAAACCTGAAAAAAAATGACTGATAATTACATATTTAAAAAAGTATATATTACACTATTTATTTTCAATTAACATTATAAGTTTTATTCCCCGTATAAATACAGAAATTTAATGAACTTAATAAGTTATTGATTATCGATTCGTTAGATCCTGTATTAGTTTGTTTTACTGTATAATTGAATTTTTTCATTTCATCCATCTGGTTGTTCAACTCTAATAATGGATATAAACTTAGTGAGCATCTTGACCATTTATGACCAGACTTGGATGTAACAACCTTAAGGATTCTTTCGTCGTCAGCTATAATATCGTTTTTGGAGACTTCAAATTCTTCTTCAAAAAAATCAGTTTTAACAACAAGTTCGGCTTTTTCTGGTATATTCTCTATATTTTTGACACTTACTCCTTGACTCTGTAAATGAAGTGCGTATGAAATTATCAAGAATTTATCAACTTCGGTTAGCAGTTGTTCTCTCAAGTTCGTGAAATATTTCAAAACTAAACATATCATGAAGTCAACTATAGCCATCTCGATTTTTAATTGTTCTTCTTTTAGGATGTGTATCATCTTATTAATTTCTTCATTATTAATCTGCTTAGAGCTTAAAAAAAACAATGATTTGAGTATAATTATATTGAAGTTATACGCTTTTTGGAAGTCTGAAACTTCAGCATTAGCAGTAAAGTTCGAGAATAAAAATTGTTGAAATGTAGTTCTCTTCACTGAATCTTTAATGTTAATGGTTTTTTCATTTAATGAACCAAATACTTCCATCTTTAAACTTTTAATTTTTGAAAGGAATTCATCAATATCGCTCGCCGCATTTCTCTCGTTAGTAAACGTTGGAATAATGGGGATTTTCTTGTAATAGTTAAACCAAAATGAATTTATTTTATTGGTGCTTGTGCTATAGATCAAACTGTCTTTTGAATCATAATCTGGATATATATCTTTTATAGGAGTAAAATTTACCGAATATTCAAGCTGTGACGAAATAACATAATTCAATACATTCTGTGGAATGATTCGTCCAACTGTAACAATCATTCCATTTGACTCCATTAATTTAGTCCCAGCGTTATAGTACCGTAAACTAACTGAATCATTCAAAAAGGGTTTTTGTGCCAGGTTTGGTGGTTGTTCACTTGATGCTTCCCCATTTTCATCACCTCCGGCTTTGGATTTTAGGATTTCGTAACGATACATTTCTCTATTCACTAATGCTTGGAATAACTTAGGACTTAATGTAGAGTTACTTGAAAATTTCCCAACTTTATTTGTTATTTCCACACGTTCGAATTTACCATTTTCATAAGCAAGATCTACTGTGAGCGTTTCGTACTTATTAAATTGCAAAACACTTGATACTCTAGATCTGTGTTGAAGCTTATGGTCGATGACCATTTCATTTCCTTTCGATAATTGAAAAATTCTCATCGAAGTTGATGAGATTACAATTAGTTGGTCATTCTCTGTATAAGCTAACTCATGAACTTCGAACCTAGACTTATTTGGTGAAACTTTACTTAGCTTTCCAATGCTCATTTCACTTGTCGATATATCAAAAAACAATTTTGCTGTAGTCACTCGATTATCAGCATATATGAACGATAAAAAACTAGTAAAATTATTGCTGTCAGACTTTTTCCATTTAGACCATACCTGTTTTACTATTTTAGAAGGTTGGTTTTCAAGAGTTAATAACTTTGTAAAACTCTCGTTTAATTGGTGAATAGAAATTTCATTTGATCCCGTTCCAATACTTAAAAGCGGGATAGCCTCACCTTCGCTGATCATTACTTGACTAAATTCAAATGATTCTATCATTAGTGAAGAGTATTGTTCATTGTTCACCTTAATCTTCCCATCTGCTGCAATTTTATCTCTGGATAAATATAATTGATCTAACAAGTTATTAAAGATCTTAAAAGCCGGTCTATAATTGATTAAATCAAGAGTTTGTCTTTCTAGTATGAAAAGCTCAGAAGTATTGAGCAATATCCCAAGATAACAATCTTTCGTTAATGGGTTTAAGGGAGACCATTTGTGTGAAATGATCTGTGGTTCAAAAATTCTTGATAAATGATATGTCTGGTCACAAGTCTCTACTAAAAGGTTACTCAATGACCGTATTCCAAAAGATTCTAATTGTTCTAGCCATAAAGTTGAGCTTATATCAAATAAATCCGAAGGATCGAGAATTGGGTCTTTCCCTGGTGCTGGAAGCGTCAAAGTTTTATGAATTGAAGGTAATTTTGGATCTAAAATTGTCAATTGACTTCCATTATTTATCGCAATCTGCAGATTTTCTGACGTTTGAACTGGATCATTCAACGATGCAGCAGGTGACGCTCTCCGGAGTGGAATGCTTTTGATCATTGAGCTTTAATCTAAAGTATAATTGGCTTCGTAAGATATTAGTTGAAAAAAGTAAAAAAAAATGAAGTTGAACTGAAAATGTAAACAAAATATTTGAAGAGCTTAAAACAAAAAATAATGAAGGATGCGAGGTTCGAACTCGCGCGGACAACTGTCCAGCAGATCTTAAGTCTGCCGCCTTAGACCACTCGGCCAACCCTCCATTTCGTTGAAGTTTAAAACTAAGCTGCTTTTATGAAGATATAACTTTTGAAAGCAGTTTGATTTTGGGAAAAAAACCCACTCTAGGTATATATTAGTAAATAGCTATTAAATATATATTCTTATATGTCAAAAAAAAATTTTTTTCATTTTAGCTATTTTTCTAGTCATTTTTAAATTTGTTAGTATAATAATAATTTTAGAAAAATAGCGGAGCTTCAAAAATTCCAAAAAACTCAATGAAGAATGAATTTTATGTTTTTTTTTTTTTTACTTTTAAATGACAATATACCTGGAAAACTTAAGTAAATCTTTCAAATTCGCTTACTTTTATAATCCTTGGTCTTCAGCTAAGATATTGGTTCGAAAGTAATAGTATCTACTACGTTTAATTGGTCTGGAATTCACATTTTTTTCACCTATAAGGTTTGGAAAAGTTACCACTGACTCGAGATTTCATATTACTGTTTCCTACAAGATGGAACTGCGATGGAATAACATCCTTTCATGAAAACTAAGTTAGTTTGGCTCAACCGTATCTAATTTTGTTGGTAAATCAGAGCTTCTTCCATTGTCCATGCAACTACCATAGAACTCGAAATACGGTATGTATTAGATATATATATATATTAATATGCAGTTAAACTTATTTCCTATTTAAAATTTACTGATCAATAGTTCTACAACGTACATACTCAAATTGTACTTCATGGATTAAGAAACCCATTCCGTAATGTTTCACGTTCAGTTACCTTCAAGCTAGCTCATTCTGCGTCAGGAAAGTTAGCACTTTGGCAATAGCTTTTATAACATGGCATTATATCCGTTCATAGGAGTGTACTTCCATATTATCTTCAGGTCAGTGAAAATTTTCAAGACAGGTAAAACATTTATTTAAATGAAAAGCATTACTAACGCTTTTGTCTGAGTCACTATACCATGACCCAGTGGATTAATTTAGATAGTCTCGCAAGCCAAAATTTGATCCCATTCTGACATGACACAATTTACAATGCTGCTGTCAAATGGAAAATGGGACCAATATGCATATTCCGGAAGATCATCTTGGATTTATAGAAGAGGCTTTGAATGCTAATTTTGAAGGTTGCGATAAAATTAATTATTTGTTGCAAAAAAATTCCAGTACTGTACTTAATTGTACTACTTACAAGATGAATGAATAAGCATGTAGAAGACTCGTCCAGAGACATATTTTGAGTTATGACTTATATTTCTTTTGAGGATATAAGTAATTTACAAGAACGTAAAAAGTATACTACAGATAAAAATACACCTAAATATATATTAAATCACATTAAACCTAGCTTAATTGGTAACTACCACCATAATGAGGAGCGTTAAGGATGATCCCGTTTAAGACCCCGGCTATTATACCGGCGATTGGTAAAGTAAGAATCCAACCCCCATAAATCCAAGCAACCATTCTCCAATTAATTGATTTTAAATCTTTATTACAAAGACCAACGAACACGGTGGCCCCCACGGCACATTGAGTAGTTGAAACTGGGATAGCGTGTTGAGTAGCAATAACCACGGTGATGGCAGTACCGATTTCAATACTGAAACCTCTTGCAGGAGATTGTAAGATAAGTTTATTACCCAAAGCAGCCATAATTCTATAACCAAAAGTTAATAAACCAATACATAAAGCGGCAGCGGTGTAACAAAGAACCCAAACTGGGACATCGGCTTTAGAACTAACTTCATTTGTAGTCCAAATGGTGTAAATAGTACTTAAAGGACCAGCGGCATTCGAAATATCATTTGAACCATGAGCAAAACTCATAGTACAAGCAGTGATTGCTTGTAAGATAGAGAATAAGAATTCAATTCTATTATCGTAGTATTTAGAAGATTGATGCATTTTTTTCAAATCACCAGCCAAAGCATCTTTTGAAGCAACTTGGTTGGAGATAATATCTTGATCAATACCGTGGATTAAAACTTTCCAAACTAGTTTTGGCCAGTATCTAGGACCCAATTTAATCAAATGCCACCAGTATTGACGAGTAGTCATATCACCTTTTTCCAGAATAGAAGGGTTTTCAGTGACCTTAATAGAAGTGATGGAGTGTTTATCACCATGAACAGAAGAATCGGGACTAGTTTCTAAATCATTTGCATGAGTGGATGGTTCATCTTCGTATCTACGGCCTTTATAGTAATCAATGGTTAATTCATGGCCTTCAGGCATTGGAGGAATATTATCGGTAGACATGAAGTAAAACATTGGAGCTTTTGGAATATGGTACCATTTAATAGTCCAATCATTATGAACCAATTTTCTTCTATAGTAAGGATATAAGAAAATCATGAAGATAACCAAGGCCACGGCACCAACACCCAAGATAGAACCAATAATGGTTGATTGAGGCAATTCATCTAAACCTAACGAAGGAGCCCCTTTCCAAACAATCAACATGGTCAAGATACAGAAACAAGAAAAGACCAAGAAGGGAACAAGTAAAAGAGCATTTCTCAAAGAGGTTCTGAACTCTTTAACTTCTAAAACAAAGTATTTGGAGAAAAGGAAAACCAAAGAAGCAAACGCCCCGGCAATGGCAGGGGCAATAACCCAAGAAGCAAAGATTTGTGCAACCCCTTCCCAGCCCCAGTGAATGTTGTCAGCACCTTTAGCGGCAATCCCAGCACCAATAACGGCCCCGACAATCGAATGGGTGGTGGAAACCGGCATGGAAATAGCAGTGGCGATGGTCAACCAAATAGAAGAACCAACCAAGGCACACGCCATGGTCAACATTAAAACGGCTGGGTCCGATTCAAAAACAGTAACGTCGATAATTTTAGACTTGATGGTGTCACTAACTCTTGAACCAACCAAAGAAGCACCCAAAAATTCCATAATACATGCCAATATGGCTGCTTGCCAGTATTTCAAACTTCTACTCGAAACCGACAGCGCAAATGAATTAGCAACATCGTTTGCCCCGATGTTGAAAGCATCAAGGAAGGCAAAGATCATTGCAATCGCAAAGATATAGTCAAAGTCATGTAAGAAAGCCATTTTGTCGATATTGATAAAAAATGATTTTTTGGTAAATTTGCAAAGATGTTACTTCATTTATAAATGATTAGCATAATTACTCGTGGGCAGTACCTCAAATGCCAATTCTTTATTACCAATTCAAATGCCAATTCAAATGCCAATTCTTATAATCAAACTGCAATTTAACAGTTATTGCCCTTACAAATTGCCCTGAAGAAATTGCCTTTGCACCAAGATGATTCCCCAATTCTACAGCTAAAGCTGCGAAATTATTTTTTTTTTTCACTTTGTTAGCAGCTCCAAGTAAGAAAAAAAACCAAGACATTAAATCTACATAGTAATTTTATCAAGACAATCAAATGGCAGACCCACGTTTTCCTTCAACAGAATCCTTGATAGACTTGGGTCAACCACTGGTGTTGAGCTGGAGCGGTGCCGGTTGAATAGAAAGAGTTAGGGAATCAAATCAAGCTTCTCGACAAAGGTAAGGCTGAAATCGTATATCTGATCTTTTTCAAAAACGCATTTTTACGATAACTGCAAGAATTGGGAAATGGAACAGACGAGCTTTTTGCACCCACGTGGTGGGATTGGTTCCCCGGGCAGTGCCTCCGTACACCTGGGAGGTCATTGGTGTGCAAGTGCACGCCCCAACGGCTGTGAAATCAAAAGAAATCTCTGGCGATCACCTTATTCATTATTTTGCAACCAACGTGTGAGTCTTCGTTGCCTTGGTTGGGGTGCTGTAGAGTGTTCACAGTGTTCACGGTATCCACGAGCATCCACCTTTCGATCTACATCTGGGAGTAAGTCGAGGTTGGCGTGAGTAGAGGTATCGCAGTGCACAATAGTAATTCCTTTGATGATTGGCTGCTGGAATGGAGTAAGATATGGAATGGAGTAAGATATGGAATAAGATCTTGGTGCTGCAAAGGTATACACCCGTGCACCAGACATATTATTGGCAACATCACCTACCTTTTTTGTATAACGAACGCTTTACTTAATAATCTAGTAGGCACGATAATAGTTTGCTCTCGATCTTAACCACAATAAGTAAAGGATATTATAAATGCTTGAATATTAAGGATCTGTTCTAATAAGATAATTATTAATTTGACTATAAGCTTCGATCTATAGAATAAAAGGCTCCAATAAACAGTACACTAATACTACTAATTCAAGGGTAGTGTATTAACCGGGCTCCAACACCCATGCACCACTCACGGAATCCATTTCAGAATTCCGTCTCCTTAATGTTGATCTCAAATTGATCAACGGAGCTTGAAAACTCATGGTCAGAGTCTCCAGAACCTAACATGGCCATGCCCAACGAAACCACCTCATTGCTCAGGGCCTCGCCCCGGAACAGGCCAAGGGTTCAAGCAACCAAGTCCACCAACTCGATTACCAGACCGCTTATATCAGTCCCGTCAAATCATTCATTAACCAATTTAAACTTGAATGATTATGATTCAAGTGATAACCAACTGATTATATCCAACTTAGACTACATGAAGGTGAATGACGAATCAAAATTCAACCTAGTTGCTTATATCTCCTATTACTGTCCTATAATAAGATGGTTACCTTCTTATTCCATGAAAAACAATTTGTTGGGAGATTTTTTAGCAGGTGTTTCAATGGCCAGTTTCCAAATTCCTTATATAATGTCAATCACTCAATCTTTGGCTCATTTGCCCCCGTTACTTGGTCTCTACAGTGTTATAGCCGGTGCCTTTGTTTATTCAATCATGGGTAGTGTCCCGGTGCTTGTTGTAGGGCCGGCTCCTTCAACTGCTTTAATCTATGGTAATACCATTGAAACATTTAAAAATTTAGATGATAACGAAATTGCCGCATCCATGTCCTTTTGCATTGGGGGCATTCTATTAGGTTCAGGCATTTGTAGATTGGGTTTTCTCAATAACTTATTATCAAGAGCATTATTAAAAGGGTTCATTGGTGCTATGGGGCTAATCATGATCATTAACGAATTATCAATAGAATTGGGATTACATGAATTATCAAAACATTTCCCCCATAAAACTACTTGGGATAAAATTGTTTTCCTCGGGAGTCATTTAGATAAAATTCATTGGCAAACCTTGATTATATCTTCAATTACTCTTTCAATCGTTTTAGTAGTAAAATCATTGAAGGCAAGATTAATCAAACGATACCAGTCAGTGGTTTACTTCCCGGAATTATTACTAATGGTGGTGGTCGGTACCTTTTTAAGTTATACTCTTGATTGGGAAAAGGACGGTATTGATATCGTGGGTGATATCACATCTTCAGTCAATGAAAAAACTTTTTTAAATAACCCTTTCAAATGGAGTAAGATTAATCTTTATAAAGAAGTCTTTGCCACCTCTTTTATTTGCTCAATCTTGGGCTACTTTGATTCTTCTACCGCTTCGAAAGCTTTGGAAATTAAATATAATTATAACATCTCGTCAAATCGAGAATTGGTCGCTCTAGGATTAACCAATCTTTCAGTATGTTTTTTCGGTGGATTACCTTGTTTTGGGGCTCTAGGTAGATCGAAAATTAACTTATTGGCAGGAGCTTCTTCTCCAATGTCAGTAATCATTATGGCAATCACCGTTGGGATCGGGATCCTATACCTATTACCCTTCTTGTATTATTTGCCAGAATGTATCTTGGCCTTGAGTACCACCATCATCGGAATAACCGTCTTGGAAGAAGTTCCTCATGATTTGAGATTTTATTGGCAAATCGCTGGTTACGATGAAATATTCACCTTCTCATTGATTTTCTTAACTTCAGTTTTTTGGAGCGCCCAAGCTGGTGTCACTTTGGGAATCATCTTGGCAATTATCAAAGTTATTAGGTATAGCACCCATTCAAATATCCAAATCTTGGGTAGAATCCCAAACACCTCGATTTTCCGTAACGCGGATGAATTAATCGAAGAAAGCTTTGTTTCCTATAATCAATCTCAAGACTCTTTACATTTCGAAAACTTAATTCATTCCATTGAACAAATTGAAGGTATTTTAATCATCAAAATACCCGAATCATTAAATTTTGCTAACGTGGGTGATTTGAAAAACAGATTGAACAGAATCGAAAAATATGGTACCTTATTAATCCATCCTTCTCAACCTTCCGTCAGAGATTTCAATTCAAAGATAAAATTCATCATCTTTGATTGTAAAGGGATGAACGATATAGACACTTCAGCTACCCAATTATTCAAAGAAATTTTATCAAAATACTGTGAAGACAATATCCATATCTTCTTCACTAGAGTCAGCAACAATAAAAAATTAAGAACTAAATTTACAAAATCTGGTATTAAATCTTTAGTCAATGAAAATTTTAGTAAGGACTTTCCTTCTTTTAGAAATACTCATCCAACAAATATGGGTGATGGCTTCTACTTAAGTATCGAAGACGCATTGAAATCAGTCGATTTACAAAACGTCTAACATTTATATACTATTACCTTAAAAATCTTCTGCATTCTTTTCAATATATACATTCGTCATTTGCACCCATTGGTTGTAGCAAAAAATATCCCTCGGGTCATCAGCGCGACATTTTTGCGACACACCAGAATGCTAAACGCGACATTTAAATATCGAATAAGAATCGAGTTCTTTACTGGTTTCTCCTAAACTGACTAACTACTCCGCTTCTCCTATTGGCAAGGACCTTGATTGCATTATAAAATGATAGTTAGACTGCACGCTCTTACGAGAAACCTTTATAGAAATTTCGCAACCTCCAGTATATCGTTAAATAAAGATAAGAAATATGAATACTATGATTTGGTTCGGTCTACACCTAAAAAACCGCAAGCTCCAATAGAAGCTCTGTTAATGTCGAAAAAAGATTACAATGATTTGAAAAAACAAACTTCAATCACGTTCGAAGGTAATTATAATATAGATGAAAATTTAAGTCCGGAACAAAGAATTGAAAGAGTCTTTGGGGGAAGAATTAAAGGTGAATCACCTAGATCTTCAAGTAGAATGATGCGAGGTGAACCTAGAGTGATAAAAGGTGTGACTGTAC
The DNA here is from genome assembly GCA_038087015.1 of Cerrena zonata. Lineage (NCBI taxonomy): Eukaryota > Fungi > Basidiomycota > Agaricomycetes > Polyporales > Cerrenaceae > Cerrena > Cerrena zonata. The sequence goes on along the minus strand of JASBNA010000055.1, from coordinate 92,492 downwards.
CGGATAGGCCGATAGAGCCAGACAACTGTTGCATGAGTGGATGTATAAATTGTGTTTGGGAATTATTTAATGAAGATGTTAAAGATTGGAATAAAAAACGTAGAGAGGCTGCTAAGAAAATGGCTCAAACTGGCGGAGTATGGCCAGAAGATTTTCATCCACCAATACGTCATTTGAAAAGAGAAAACCTACCTGATTCAGTGGCCAAAGAATATTTCAATAAACCAAAGAAAGAAAGTCCAACTAGTGTAAAGAAAGAAGAAGAAGAGGAAAGTTGGGGTAACGTACCAGTTACTATTAGAGTATTTGCAGAAATGGAAAAGAAAATGAAAGAGAAGAAGAAAACTAAAGCTACCTCATAATTTGCATAAAGGATCATTTCTTCTCTAGATAATGACATTCTTTTACATGTTTTTTTTTAATGATTTAACCTTATTTATTCAATTATTTATTTTATGTATTTTGTATTAGAGAATAGAGATTTGTAGAATGTACAATATAATAACAAGAATAATCTTTAGTAGAAGTGAAAAATTATGAAAGACACTATCAAAGAGCTTATTCGTCTAAGTCAACACCTTTAGTCTTATAGAAAGCCTTGGCTTCTTCAATTTGATCTAATAACTCCTTATATTTTTCTTCTTTATCTTTAAAAGTAAAGACACCCCATCCTAAAGTACCTAAAGCGTAGGCTCCAAATGCAACTAACCCCCACCATGGTAAAAATGGTAATATTTCATCATGAATTAAGGTGGAAGTTGGGATAACACCAGAGTATAACGCAAAATATATGGCAGATAAGGCGAAGAAAGCCAATGCGGTTTCAGTAGCTTTAGTCATGTTTGTTTTAATATCAATCAATAATTAAAGTAGTTTGTTTAAACTATAGGATTTTCTCTACGTGTTTTTTATTTTATTTACCTTTTTTTTTTTTCTTTCATCTTGAAGATCCGTACATCTTATATTTAGAAAGTTGCAATAATTTACATAGTATACAGTTATGCTAATGAGTCTTGTTTAACAAAAGATACCAAGTCTTTTAGTTTATAAGCAGTTTCTGGATCCAACTTATCGATTCTGCTCATGACACTGTCCTCGGAAATATTCAAATCGTCTTGATCTTGAATATCCTGAGTAGTTTGGTCGTCTTGACCTTCGTCTTGACCTTCGTCTTGACCTTCGTCTTGGTCATCATCCTGTTCATCTTGATCGTCCTGTTCTTCCTGTTCAATATCTTTGGATGCGTTTTCCAGGTCAACTTCCATATCATCATTATTCTCAACGTAATCTTGATTCACAATTTTAGATATTCTTGCCGGATCAACTGGTTCATCTTTTACTAACTGAGCTAATTTATAACGAACAATTCGTCTTATAGTCTCTATAGTTTGTTTATTAATCCAGCCATCTTGGAAATCAATCACATCTCTGAAAAACTTTGTTTCTGGTGTGTTTGAGACAACATCAAGAATATCTTCATCTATCATATCACCTAATTGATAAGTAATAGTTTGAGGTAATTTATAACCAGTGAATAATAAATAGTCAGAAACCTTTAAATCCGATCTTGGGTCTTTTTCCTTGATGGTTAATGGTAGAATTCTTTCAGATTTACGTTGTTTATGGGCATCAAAACTTAAACTAGCAACTCTAAAATACTCAATTTGATATTTCCAATTTTTTTTATCATATTTTGGATCAACACCATATTTAACATGACAAAATCGCCATGGACCACTTTTATATATATATGTAACAAAGGGCAATGCTGGTTTTAAGTATCTCGTAAACTGTGGAGGTAGAATATCTTTTAAATGTTTTCTTAACCAAAATGGTTTAATATCAAATAATTTTTTCAACCAATGAATACATTGGATTAAGGTTTTGGAAGATTCATCCAGTGACAAATCAGACTTCATAAGGGATTCATATTTTTCAATCAATTCCGGTGCTGGCTCTTTAGGTACGTCTAATTCATTGAATTCAATTATTTTGGTATGAATTTTACGATCATTCTTCTTTTGTACTAATTTAGTTTCTCCATTTTCATCTTTCAAAACCAATGTGTAGGGATTTCTTTGGTATTTATAACTAAAAGGTAACCTAACGTTACTGAACACTGGGGGTGGGGGTAATTGATGATCTTTATTTTCATAAGATGATGGCTCTTTATAATCTGAGATATCAGTCATGTTAGAATGGTTGTTGAAATATTTGGAAACATCGTCATATGCTTTTGATCCTGTTAGATCATTAAATTCTTGAACTAATGTATTATTTTTGGTCAGTACTTGAAAATCAGTCATTGTTTTGAAAGAAAAAGTCTTATTGATAATCGCAACAGGTAAAACCTTATGGTTGGGTCCATTTTTATTCTTATTTTCTTCAATCAATTCTTGGATTGTATATTTTGAAGGATCTTCATAGTAATCTTTGGGTAAACTTTTCTTAGGAATTGAAACTTTAAGCAAAACCCTTTCACGGTTGGTCACTAATGATTGTAATGGATGGTGGAATGGATCATTCCTCAATCTCAATTCCAATATATTCTCATCGGGTACAATAGAAGATCCACTAGCTGGATGGTTTTGTATATAGCTATTATTGATAGCATTAGATATTTTAGATTTCCCACCAATCATCGAAATAGCCCTCTCTTCATTTTTAACAACAAGAGGTAACTCTACTGCCGCCACATGCGGAATGTCCATAGAATGCTTCTTGGCAGTACCTTTACTAGACATTGTATATCTAGAATTGAACCCTTATTATATTGAAAAAGAAGAAAATATTGAAAAACTTCAAAGAAACAAAAATAAGTAGGAAAAAAAAAATGTTTATTTATCAAATATAAAAATATATGCCTTCAGCCAGATTCGAACTGACGATCTCCTCATTACTAGTGAGGTGCCTTACCAACTTGGCCATAAAGGCGGAATTTCTGAAGGAAAAAAATACGGATCTCTCTGTCATGAAATAATTGAACGAAATTTTAAAATGCCTTAAATTTTAAAATTTAATTATGGAATGGTTTGAAAGCTTTTATCTGCTGAAGTGTAATTTATATGTATATATTTGCTTGGAAAAGAATAAATTTTTTCATTTTTTCCAGAAAAAAGTATTTTTTTGAATTATGCATGTATAGGTAATTTTTTCCATAATATCAACAAATTCAGAGAAAGACTTTTACATAAATAAAGTAATTTGAGGTCTCTGAATACCAAAAGAATATCCTTTAAGTGTTTACGTATTTGAATGATTTAGAGTCTTAAAGAAAATATAATGTAGTTTTTTCAGCAAAGAAATGCAGATCGTATTATCGGGTTATTATTGGAAATCGAGTTATGTGGGTAGATCAGACCTCTATCGTCCTCAAGTATCTACGCAGTAGATACCTGTACCAGACTGGACGACCATAACACACGCAGTTTGCTATTAGTCAGATACATACTAATAACGATTAGTGGTGGATTAATTTACTAATTAGATTAATCTTTTAGCTGTTATTAAAGGGAGAATAACTTTATTACAATTAATACTAATATAGTAAAAGCCATAAGTAAAATATATATATATTATTATTGTCATTACCGAATGAAAACTCTCTGTAGGGCATCGACCCATTCTTCAATCCATTAACCAGTAGGATTAGCCACTTAGGTCCACACCCCAAAAAAAGTCTTCAAGGCATTTCCATCAGATGAGAAAATGCCTACTTATTTATATACTTATTTTCGTAAGAGATGCTCTCTTCCGATGTTGTTTCACAAAAGATGTTTGTAACGCCTTTTGCTTAAACCTCAGCTTGATGATGTCTGTGATCTGCCTTGATGTAAATCAGGCCCAGAAATCACCGCCAGACCTTCACGGTCTGACAGCTTCTCTTTGCCTTAATTCTTTGAGTTTTAATGCAATTACCACTGCTTTTTATGTAAAATCAAACTCAATCCCTAAGCTAAATGACTTATATTGTTACGTTAGTCTTCTTTTTGTTCTTTCAAGTTTGATTTTAGCAAACTTTTTAAAATTTGTAATTTTTTGTTAGCTTTGAATTAACGTCTGGATAAGGACCCCAAATTCCAAATTAATGTCTACGGCCATATCCAGCATAAAGCATGATTACCCGTCCGATCAATAATTATTAAGCTGCTGAGAGCGATGCTGAGTACGTTAGTGGGAGACCATAATGGAAACCATCGTGCTGTAGACTTTCTTTTTAATTTTTTCATTTTTGATTTTTAATGATACCCACTGTTTTAATAGGCAGAAAATTTTCAAGCACCATTTTACACTAGGATTTCGCAACTCTTCGATACAACTCTGAATGTATAGGCTCATTCACCAACCAATGTACCTCCTGCAGTCTTCCTGGCCAACTGGAATAAAAAGAAAGTTCGAAAAGCATGGTATTCAAAGGTTATGTTTAATTTGCAACAAGTCAGCAAACGCCAAAATTGTACGGAGGTAAACCGATTTGCACTCGCACGACTCAATAAAATTTTTGCTCACTGAATAATTTTTTTTTTCAAAATATCGAAATCTCCAGAGGTTGTTAGCTATTTGAAATCCAATAAATAAGTCAATAGGAATGTTGAATATACCTCAACTAGGGCGCATGAGAATGGGGCCAATGAACATTTTCAACTCGATACGTCAGCTTTCCTTGGGGCACTTGAAACCAATGGAAGGGGCAGTCAAAAGTTATAAGAGACTTGGTAGAGGTCCAGCCAGTAAAGGGGGGAAATCAGGAAGAGGTCAAAAGGGTCAAAAAGCCCGAGGATCGGTCCCCAGGTTATTCGAAGGGGGTCAAACACCAATGTGGAAGAAGTTACCAATCATTGGATTCAAAAGACCACATGCCCGAGTTTATAATGAGATCAAATTGGAGAAAATACAAGATTTTTGGAATAATGGAAGGATTCCATTGAAAGAAGGAGATACTTTAAGTATTGGAAAGATGAAGAGGTATGGAATAGTTAGTGGTACTATAAAGGATGGGGTTAAAATTTTAAGTAATGGTAAAGAAAATTTTAAAGTCCCATTAAATATTGAAGCCAGTAAAGCCAGTATACCAGCTATTAGAACCATAAATAAGAATGGATTCAAGTATACTTCTGTTTATCATAGTAAGTTAGGATTGACAGCACATATAAATCCTAATAGATTTTATTTAAAGAAGGGATATTTACCATTACAAGCCCGTCCAACCCATAAAAGAGATATCAAATATTATTCGAACCCATTGAAAAAGGGTTACTTATTAGAAGATAGATCGATTTTATTGGATAGATTAGAAAACTACCAAGTCAAGAGAGAAGTGCCAAAATCATCATTAGATTTACAATTAGAACAAGCATCAACCAAGAAATTTAATGATTATCATCAAACCAAGGTAATTAACATGTCTGATCTTTAATAATGTATATAAGAACTTGTAAATAAATATATTATTCCTCGATATCGATGTACACTTGTAACAAGTTTTCGACAATTAATTGAATATCGTTTAGTTTTATTGGATGGTGAAGTAAATCTTTTTCGTGAAAAGAGTATTTATATTTTCTTAGAGCAAATAGCGTTGAATCCTGGGTCATTTTGATGATTTCTTTAATATTGATTCGTTCGGTTTTACTTATGGTTGAACTTTTAGTGGAAAGCCCTCTTAATCTAAGTCCACTTAGTATAACTTTATTTATGGCTTGTAGAATTTGGTCATTATTAGTGAATCCACTTATGTCGGGATGGATAATTGGCGGAGTTGAGCCTTGCGACTTGGACTGTAGCTTCTTCTGTTTATCAAGAAGGATCTTATCGAAGATTTCATCGTTATTTGAAATCGAAGTATCTTCATCTTGTTTATCATCAAGAATCGAATATAATTGATTAAAATTTATTATAAAACACCTTATTTTCATCATTCTCGCATCAGGGTAGAAAACCAAGTACTCTGCGTCCCTGGACTTGAATAGCATGCCAACGTCATTCGAATAACCAAACAACTTCCCAAAAAAACCATTGGTCTTATCATCATTGGAGTATACCATCATGTTTTCTGATCCAATAAGGTACACCGGTACCATTTGATAATTAACGTAGCTTATCCACGACACGTCCCGCAAGTCCTTGGGAGCCGGTCCCTTCGACCACAACTGCACGTCCTGGATCTTTTCATCTGGAGCACCTAGCACCACCGTTGTTATATCCATCCTGACCACTATCAAGCCAAAGTATTAAGTTTAATCTACAAATCCGTACCTTTTTTTTCAAAATCCAACCTGCAAATCCAACCTGCAAAACCCAACCTGCAAACCCAACCTGCAACTGATAGCCTTCTGTTACATTAGACGTCTTGTTAGACGAGCGCCGGCAGCGTCTTCAGCACCGTTACATGTGCTGCAGCGAGAAAGTAGGTTTACTGAACTGAATACCGACCGGCCAGCTACTCCCAGACCCCCCCCGGCCAGCTACTCCCAGACAAACCCCCGGCCAGATACTCCCAGACAAACCCCCGGACAGATACTCTATTAGATACTCGACCAGACGCTACCGGGAAAGATAGGACGTGCGCCCACCGGCACAAAACACCCAGACACCAAATTTACTCATCGCACGAAAAAAGAAATTAAAAGGGAACAAAAGCAGAAAAAAACGGTCAAGGGGTGCTCAGATTTTGGCCAGAAAGCTTAATGCTTGAGCCGACGGAGAGCGACAGCCAAAAGAAAAAAAAAAAAAAAAAGACAGAGCCAGACAAAACGATCATCTCTTTGAATCGAGCTGTCAAGTATTTGTTTCAGATATCTATATACTTCAAGGATAAGTGGCTGCAGAAGCGAAGTTGTTGAAGACAAGAAGTCATTGGATATAGATTATAGAGTAAAGTTTTTTTTTTTTTTTCTTTTAAAAGGTTAATTTAGGTTGCATTGTAATAATATAGACTTGATAAGAATGATGTCGGTTAGTTCTAGGGTATATAGTGTATCCAGGGTATATTCAGATGTGAATAAGATCAAAAGCAGTGAATATTGGGACTATGAGAACCACCAGATTGAATGGGGGGAGATTAAGAATTATGAAATCATTAGTAAGATTGGTAGAGGGAAGTATAGTGAAGTGTTTCAAGGGATTAACATTATAAATGAAGAGCCATGTGTGATTAAGGTGTTGAAGCCGGTTAAGATGAAGAAGATTTTCCGAGAAGTGAAGATATTGAAAAACTTGACTGGAGGACCAAACGTTATTGGGTTATTGGATATTGTTAAAGATGAACAGAGTAAGATTCCAGCATTAATATTTGAACGAATCAATAATCTTGATTTTAGGGTGTTGTATCCTAAATTCAGTATTAAAGATATTCAGTATTATTTTAATGAATTATTAATTGCATTAGATTATTCTCATTCCATGGGGATAATCCATCGGGATGTTAAACCACAAAATATTATGATTGACCCTCATAATAAAAAATTGAGATTAATCGATTGGGGGTTGGCTGAGTTCTACCATGCCGGGGTCGACTATAATGTAAGAGTTGCTTCAAGATACCATAAAGGTCCGGAATTATTAATTAACTTACAGCAATATGATTATTCTTTGGATTTATGGTCGGTTGGCTGTATGTTAGCGGCAATCATTTTCAAAAAAGAACCGTTCTTCAGAGGCGATTCCAATAATGACCAATTGGTCCAAATTGCAAAAATCTTGGGTACCAAAAAATTATTTGACTATATCAATAAATACGGGATCAACTTGAGTGACGAATACGACTCCATCTTGGGGGATTATGATCCTAAACCGTGGTCCTCCTTCATAACCAACGAAAACCAACATTTAATCAGTAATGAAGTCATTGACTTGATTGATAAATTATTAACCTACGATCACCAATTAAGACCAACCGCAAAAGAGGCCATGGATCACCCTTTCTTCAAAATTTAAATAGAGCTCTAATATACTAATACCACTTGTATACGCTTACTTTTGTATACGCCTACTTCTGTATACTCTTGTATACGCTTACTTTTGTATACGCTTACTTCTGTATACTCTTGTATACGCCTACTTTTGTATACGCTTACTTCTGTATACTCTTGTATTGAAAGACTAGTCAAGTAAATGGGTATAGCCGTACCGCTGGGGGTACGGGTGTCCGCGGCGACTCGTCTGTTTACTCTTTACACAAAAACACGCCATCTGTTTTCATTTTTTTTTTTTTTTTTTTTTTTTTTTTTTTTGGTGATTTTTTTTTTTTTTCAGTCTTATATATGTTTCAGACCAACTTCTTACTTCTCCCACACAGCCATTGCTATATATACCGTCGTCTTTGCTTATCTGTGCTGCTGTGCTAGTTGCTTCGTCTCGTGCGTATGTCAAATTGAAGCCTTTTCTCCTATTGTACCATTACTCCAGAGATTGATATTGCGCGTTGTCTAAAATATTAGACCGATCCAGAGTGACAAAATTGACTACGAAGTTCCCAGGTTTATTTATATATATAATTGATTCTGTTGCCGATAACTACGTTGAGAGTCCGTTGAATTATTAGGTCTTACTGTTATAGAGAATGGTATCTCAACCAGATTGGGTTCATGCCCAACACAAAACCATGACAAGATGGATAAATTCGACTCTTGGTCTATCTATTAAGGACTTGACTGAAGATTTGGCCGATGGATTGGTTCTTATTAAACTTATTAACCACGTGAATGCCGAAACCGATGCTGTTCCTTATAATTTAACTCCAATGTATTCCAAACCAACTTTCAAATTACAAAAAATCGAAAACTTGAACGATTTCTTACAGTTCGTTAAACTCGTTTGCAAAATCAATATTTGTAATATTGACGCAGATAATATCATCGATGGGAACTTGAAATTGATCTTAGGGCTAATTTGGTCGATTTTCATTTACTCAACTTCAAATTCACTCATTGAAAAATCTCAAAATAACTCCTTAATTGAAATCAAATCAATCTTGATCAATTGGTGTAATAATATTATACATAAAAGGGCTTTACCCCAATTGTCCAACTTTAATAAAGATTGGTCGTTGGAAATTAACCGTCCTGACTTGACTTTCGCTGCTGTCTTATCGTTTTATTTGCCGGACTTGATTAACTATAATGATTTTGTCTTGCCCGGGAAAACTTATCAAAATTTATCAAACGTCTTGAACGTGGCCACGGACAACTTGGGCATTGCGGCGTTGGCAGACGTTGACGATTTCAATTTCTTGGTCCCCGACGAAAAATGTATCATATTCTACGTTTTAGAATGGTTCAAGTTTTTCGAAATGAATTCAAATGATGAGGCTGAAAGTCTTATTGAGGAAACCGAGTTGGAGTCAATCAATAATCAAAATCCAATCTACTTCGACGAGTTTTTCCAAACCATCGTGGCCACTATCAAATTAAAACATATCTATGAAACTAAATCTCTCAGACTCATTAATCAATTGAATTCTAATATACTAAAACTTACCAACTCTTTGGAATTCATTAATAATCAAGATTTGGTGCCAATATTATCAAATAATATCAATATTTTCTTAAACACTTTCAACTCGAATGAAGAGTTGGTGGCGGCAACTACTGATAATTTTAATAATATTGAACATAACTTTAATCATCTAATCTCAATCTTAACTGAATTCGATCAATATAAGACGATCTTGAAACCAGAATACATTTATAATGATTTCCCAGAATTATCGAAATCATTAAGTTCAATATCAGTCAACCTAAATCTAATTGGTATCACTCAAAATTATCAACCACCAAAATCTTTAACCTTACCTTCCTTATTAAACAAAATGGATAGATTGCAAGATTTAGAAACCTCGCTAACTTTAAAATTGAAAAGCTTGATTGACCAATTAGATAATTGGCAAGATTTCAATCTCATCTCACTTCATTAGCACAAAAATTACCTGAGTGTCGTAATGATAACGAAAAAAAATTAATCATTTGTGATTATATTAATAGATTCGAATATCTTATTTCGGTTAATCATAAATTGGATTTTTTCAATAGAACTTTGGAGTTAACTAAAAGTCCAAAAGAATTACAAAAACATCTAGATTCCTTGAATAATCCTTGTCATGATTGCTCTCCTATAAAGATAAAATTTGAAGATTCTCAAATCTCTCAGTTCAAAGCGGTCTTACCCCAAGATAAGCTGTTGAATAACCTATCTTTCATTGACTTGAGTTCTCTTTTGAAAAACTTCTTTCAAAATCAAAATGATAAAAATTTATTCCAATCATTTATTCAATTAATCCCAAACCGTACTCTCGTTTTAAATAGAAGCGAAAGTGATTTCAATATCCACTATCCTTCAGATGAAAGTGACGACTCGAATTCCTTATTCGATGGCTTGTCCAAGAAAGTCGGTGGTAAGCTAATGGGTAATTATGATAAAGTTTATAACTTAGCTGAATTCATTGACAAATTAGAAAATGGTTTCAAAATTTAATCTTTTATTCGGGAAATTTTCGGTTTTTTACTTCTTTTTTCAACTATTCTTTTACTTTCTTCTAAATTTTTTCATTTCTTACGTTTAATGGGTTCATGATTTATGTTTTCACTTCTTCAATTGTCAATTCTGTCAGTATCATCGTCTATAGACTCCGTAGGCTGCAAATATATTCGTATAATACACGACCTCTGCTAATTTTTCAGTGCCAAAAAAAAAAAAAAAAATCACTCCATCAACTACTTCTGAACAGCTTCCTTTATTAACCACTCTTTACTTTTTCATAAACTAAGTGAAATGTCTGAATTCAATACCGAAGAACCCTTGACTTCAAACGTCAGACCAGCAACCGACGCTTTGCTTACTGTCCGTATCGTGAAGTCATTTCCTTATCGTAATGTGAAAAATACCCTCATAAAATCCATCAACTTGAAAGAAACTACTCCAAAACAATTGTTTGACCAAATCTTAAACATAATAAACACCACTGGTGGATTAAGACCTTATAGAAATGTCGAATATAACACCATCAAGATCTATACAAAAGCTCATGGTACCAAGTCAATGAACTTGGTTATTAACTTCGATAATGATCAAGATTGGATAGTTTTTTGTAACGACGAACTGAATAAAGTCGATGACGAAAAGAAAACCTTGTGGGACTTTGGGATCGAAAATGAAACCGAGTTAAGTATCTTCAATTATAACGATTATCTTGAGTTCAAAAAGAATCCTGAAGAAAAATGGTAGACAGATTAGGTAAATCTTAGCATATTCAATTTATTAATGCATGAATGACCCAGCTTTTTATTTGTAAGTCGTATCAAGTTAGTTATCCACATCTGAAGGGATCCTTCTAGCTCGAAGCCATGGTTTTCTTTATGTTAGACCAAGACTAAATCTTACTGCAAAATTGTAGCATCGCACAAATTTGAATGCTTCGAAGTGAAGAGAAAAAAGTCGATGAAAATTTTCGATCAATAGATCAGTTTGACCTTTTACATCGGTGACATGTGTGGGATACTATACTCCATTCAAGATCAAAGTTCTCAAATTGACCATCCATCGGTTTTTGGAAATGAAATTTCGGAAGAAAATGGTGTGAGTTTCTACGAGACAGATGATACCGAAAAGATCAAATCTTTATTGATTCAACCTCAACTTGACAATGACTTGATCTTGACCAAAAGTGACCAAATGAAATTAGATAACTTGGAAAGTCTTAGGACATTGAACGAAAAACTAATAAGCTTGAATAATACAATCAAAAAAAAGCTCGACGATGATAAGTTAAAACAAAAACTTGAGATTGAACACCAAATTGACCAGATAGTCAATCACCCTATTAACGATGACGAGCTTTTGAATCAAGATTACAATCTTTGGAATGATTTGATATCAAGAATTGCATGTAGGGGTCCTGATTATGTTCAATATCAGCAATTTTGCCATCATGACAAGAACATCCAGTTATTCTCCTCGATTTTATCATTGAGACAACCGTTTAATAAACAACCCACTGGAACTGATGATTTTATACTACAGTTCAATGGTGAACTCTACAATGAAGAGTGCTTGAATACTAATGATACAGATTTTATTATACATTTATTGTCTAAGAATTTGAATGCATGTAATACTCGAAAGCTGGCTGTTTTGAAAACTATCGCCGAGCTAAATGGTGAATTTGCATTCGTTTTAACCGATAAAATCGAAAATAAAGTTTACTTTGGGAAAGATTATATAGGCAAAAGAGCACTTTTATATTCCATGGTAGATTCCAGATTAATCATTAGTTCTTTACCTCCAGCTGACCATTCGAGACAGAACTACATCGAATGCAAAAGTAGTCAGTTATATCAGTTAGACATGACTAGCTTCAAGTTGGATACCGTTGAATATGAATCTATATGGAGTGAGTTTGGCTCTGATCAAAGAATCAGCTTCGACCCGTTGGCTTATAACTCCTCAATTGCCAATGTTTCTTCTAAGATTGAAAATTTATTTAAAGTATTGAACAATGCATGTCTAAAACGTCAAAATACTATACATCCTTTGCATGAAACCCAAGGTTCTCAATTAGGTATATTATTCAGTGGTGGGTTAGATTGTACAGTTATTGCGGCGATGATAAGTGATAATATAATTCAGAATGGCAATAGAGGATACATTGACTTAATGACTATCGGATTTGACAATCCAAGGACTAATATGAAGGCCAGCGAATCCCCAGACCGTAAATTGAGTAAAAAATCATGGTTCAATCTCCTGAAGAAATACAATAATGAACTGTTTAAAATTAGATTGGTTGAAATCAATGTCGAATATAGGGAATGGTTAATTCATAAGAAAAGAGTTGAAAAATTAATATATCCTGCAAATACAGAAATGGATTTGTCAATTGCAATTGCCTTCTGTTTAGCAAGTAGATGCTCTAATGATTTCAAAATCGAATTGAATGACGAAATTCCGAAAAACTTGGATTTAAGTGAATATATGGAGATGAGTCAATTTATTCAACTTTTGATTCGAATTATACTTCTAATGCAAAAGTATTATTTTCTGGGTTAGGAGCAGATGAATTATTTGCGGGATATTCAAGACATGAATCGATATTTAACGATATTAATATTGACGCCTCTGATAGCATTTTACTGAAAAAAGTACCAAGAATTATCAGAATCGTTAATTTATGATATTCAAGTCATTTATAACCGTAATTTAGGTCGCGATGATCGAGCTATATCATCTTGGGGTAAAGAATTAAGGTATCCATACTTAGACAACAAGGTTATCAACCATGTCGTAAACGACATCGAACCTAATCTTAAGTTAAAATACGAATGGCAGTTGAAAACCACGAAGAAAGATAAAGTTGGTAAACAAGTAAAAACTTATGTGAGAAAATGGATCCTTAGAGAATTGGCAGAATTCATGGGGCTTTCATGGGTCAAAGATGAAATGAAAAGAGCAATCCAATTCGGTGCTAAAAGTGCCAAATTAGAAATCGGTCAAAGTAAAACTAAAGGAACGGATAATTTATAGAGTATATTAGAATATAAATATATATAATTAATAATGTTCAAGTCTGCTTATTTTGCAATTCATGCACCCATTTGGGTTCAATAACCAAACACTCACACTCAGTCAATAAGTTAGCCTTAGACTCGATATAATCAGTGGTAGGCAGCTGCAAGTTCCCGTCATTTAAGTTGAGTTTAAATACGCTTCCCTTAACGAAACACTTTCTTCCGGCTTTCTTGGTAGTCTCACACTTTATAAGAACAAATGTATCAACGTAGCAAGGCTGTTTATAGTTGATATTGAGATTTGCAGTTACCCCCTTCTTCGAATGGAAATTTTGAAAGGCCAAACGGCAAGTGATTTCATCAAGAATAGTTGCTAATAAACCTCCGTGGATTATCTTCTGATGGCCCGAGAGCTTTGATCCTAAGTGAAAGAATGTATAGCTATAATTCTTTTCATTCTTTTCCAACTGATCAATGTCTTTATATTCACTTAAAAATTTATCATCAATCAAATAGAAAGAATTACTTCTAAAATTTATTTTCCCCCTTCCAATCAAGGTCTCACCGGTAAGAGTGGGCCAGATGTTCTCTTCGATCAATGAGCTATGGTTATTGGTTTTGGAATGTTCTTCGTAAAGATCATTGAAATATTGGTAAACTGGATGATCCAAGAGTATTTTCTCATAGTCTGGCGACCCTTTCTCTGTCTCAAAAGGACTGTTTTCTTTGGAATTAACCAAGGTACTGCTTTCGTTTTCAGGTTTTGTCATAACTATGTAGACTTGCCGGTGTATATACTCGTATTTGATGGACTTGACTTTTTAGAGCTACTTAAACTTGTTCCGTGGCTAAAGCTCAGTTTAATTTGTGGGGGATGAGTTACATGCAGTCCTATGATTTTTTCAGCCAAAACTTCATATCATCTACAAATAAATACAATTACAACTAAATAAGTAAATGTGTATTAATAAGGCATCTCCAGAGTCATCACCATCATCACCATCATCATCGTCATCATCATCATCATCAAAAACAAACAAAAACAAGTCTTATTATTACACAGCAAGTAACATTCTCATAAGCAGTCAAAATTATAAAACAGAACTGAACAAAGTCTTGAACTTTGTCTTAGCGTCATGTTCGATGACGTTACCGTGACACATGACAATCAGCTTGAAGTCCCAATTGTATATGGTCTTCAAACCTTCAGCTGACTGTGCAGTGTTACAGATCTTGTTAAGAAGAAATCTTCCGACAGTACTATCTGGATGTAAGTATCTGGAAGAGTAAGACCAGCCCAGGTACGGATTATAATCTTCAGGATATCCTGTTTCAGGGCTGAACTGTTCCAATTTTTCTCCATTGCCCAAATTGAACAATAAATCTGCTTCGAATAAGATTTTAGAGTTCAAATCGTAAGTAACAAGCTCTTTATTGGCATGATGCGGAAGATATACAAATTGGAAGTTCTTCAAGATGGCCGACTCTTTTATACCAATTTCTTCTAAAACAGAAGCATCGATCAATTTATTAGCATATTTAGAAGTAATGGTATAATCAATCGGGCATGATTCACCTAAATCGACCGATTCCATGGCAATGATTTTCATAGCCGGGTACTTCTCTTTGAAAGACTTAGCAGCCATAGTATGTTCCTTGTCTGGAATGATTAAGTGAGTGACATCAAAGGCTGAGCCTCCAGTCAACTTCTGTATAGCCTTATCGACTTCTTCCCCATAGGGAATTGCAGACCAAACTATAACAGAATTATCATAATTGAAAAGAGCCATTCTAGCTCCGAAATTGACCTTGTCAAAACGCTTGAAGCTGCATGATGAAATGAGTATGTTTGGAGTCAAGCTTCTTGTAACTACTTTCAATGGATTTGGATAAGTCATCTTAGAATTTAGCCTAAAGTATAAAGTACTTGAATTGTGAAATTCAAATTCGGAATTTATCAACATCGATATCTCATTTCATTCTGCCACGACATTTGCATTCGCGACATGTACGACATTTCTACGTTGCTCTTTTTTGCAGTAAAAAACATATATTGATATAGTTCTAAACAGCTCTGATTAGAGCTAAAGTATCACCGGGGCCTACAACGTCTCCTTCTTCTACGATGAGCTCAAGGACTTCGTAGCTGGTGTCAGTTGCACTTTTCAGGTTTAGGTCTTCCTCTTCGTCGCTGTCCTCATCATCATTGATTGGTTTGATTGCAATCTCCATTTTCATTGCTTCAAGAATTATCAAGGTATCCTCAGCTTTAACTCTTGAACCGGGTTTAAAATTAATTTTAAAGATGTTTGCAGCCATATTTGATTTGATCTTAATAGTGTTTGGATCGTTGAGGATGTCTTTGGGTTGTTTGGCCGAAGCTTCCCTGGCACTTTCTTTTGCAGCTTCAAGTTCAGCTAACCACTTTTTATGGGAAGCTTCTTCCTCTTCTACTAGAAGTGAGGTGGCTTTAATTTTGGCTTCATTTACTTTGTTAATGTCATGATGGTTTTCTTTTAAGTATTTATCATAAGTTTTAAAGTCAAATTCAACTTCTTCTTTTTGGATATCCAATTTACCGGTGATTAACTTGTTATTCAATTCATTAAGCTGCTCCTCATCAACCTCATAATAAATAATCTGATCAAAGTTATTGAAATACCATGGTTGTTTGCCAAATGTTTTCCAGCATAAATCTGGTAGGGTCATCCCCCAAATCATATAACCACCGGGAGAGTCAATGGAATAAATTGAGTTACCAACAGAACCTGAACCAATGGAGCCTTTGGGGGTGAAAGTTCTTGCCGGATTAAACTTCCCCGTTTTGAATCTGGTACGTGGGTCCATGTTCACAGCTAAGGTATTTCCACAGAAGAATGAAACAGCAGTGACCACTTGGGTTTGGCCAATGACGTTGGCTTTGAATTTTTCAAACAGATCAATGCAATTAGCTTTGCGTACGTATTCGATGTTATCAGGTAAATATGGTGCATAAGGTCTTTGAGAATGCATATATCTTTCCATGCAATGCTTCAAAGCACTATGGTTGAAACAACATGGAAGTCTATACAAGGTGCTTTTGATCTTGAGATCATGAGGTGGTGGAATCTTCGATTCAATGTTTGCAAGTATCTCAATAAATTCTTCCCTATCAATAATATTGGAATTGAACAAAAATCCAGTGGATCCAGTGCAAGATTCCTTTCTAATGATAGCCTTGATGAATTTAGAACTCCTATCGTATTTGTCAATTTCAATCTCTAAAGCTTTCTGGCGACCGTTATTCAATAACGTAAAGTGACCAATTCCAAAATCAGTGAGAATCATGTTTTCTCCAGCTTGTCTGATAGTGAATTCAGGTAAACCTTTGTCTTGGTTACTTTTTCTGTGATACAAATTGGTTTTAGATATTTCGTCAACTTCGTTTTCGTATTGATCTAATTCATCAGTAAAATCAGGCAAGTCTGTACCTTTTTTAATAGCATTTTCTAATTCAACAAAAAATTTTTCTCTTTGTTCGGATAATCTTAAGGCATCCAGATAACTAATAAGCTTAAATTTTAAGCCGGCACCTATCTTGGCCTGTCCAATCTTCCACCAGTCAGCTTTCGCTGGAGTGCAAATACAAGTGAAACCAGATAAAGTTCCACCGTCAACACCAAATAAAGAGACAACACTACCAACAATACTCAACCCACAAGTAGGATAAGGGTATTCTAAAATGTTACTTGGATGAGAGCCTCCATCACCACCATCTTTCCTGGAGAAAACATTTCCTGGTCCATCCAATTTAGTACATCCTCTATTCGAATTCAAGTTGACTCTATAGACAGTATTATAAAACATATCTAAACCTTCTTTGCTGCAAATTTCAGGAGTGTCATGAGGACCACTTAACATTCTTATAGTCCAAACATGGTCATCTTCCAAGCTCTCTAAAGAAGGTATGCAATGAGAAGGTAATTTGAATCCACATTTAGGAGAAGGTTCATTGAAAGTTTCTGGCTTTATTGCAAGACAGTCACCATTCATGAGAACTCTTCCCTGATGACCACCTAAATTTAAAGTAGGCGTACAACTTTTTGAACCAAGATACGAAGCAACATCTGGTAAACCACCACGAATTGCTAAATAAGCTCTGGCACCTTGACCGATAAAATCGCCAATTTTAATGGTTGAATCGGCAGGAATTGTTATTGCGGTGAACATAGGTAAATCCTTTCCATTTGATCTAAATTTGAATTTTCCACCAGCGAGACATATTGTTGCAGGTGAATGGAATTTTATAGTTGGGCCCTTGAATGTTATTTCTAAAGCTTCAGATTTACGGTCATTACCCACGATCAAATTAGCTAATTGCAAAAACAAGGGATCGACAGGTCCAGATAATGGGATACCAGCACTATAGGATTCACGCCCAGGTAAATCCTGAATGGAAGTATAAGCACCAGGTTGCAAAATTTCAAGCAATGGAGGGATATACTTGAAGGATTTGTTTAAGAACGAAGTCAAAGTATAGCCAGACTGAAAGTTTTTGCTTGATAATATTTTAGATAGATAATCAATATTCACTGGAGGTCCTTGAACTTTTGTTCCCTGGAGTAATTTAATCATTCCATCGATTGCCTTGGCTCTATTTGGGGCGAGTATCATGGCTTTTGCTAATAATGGATCAAAATAAGGAGAAACTTTATTACCAGTAGAAATCCAGTGATCAATTCTTACTTCACAATCATCAACTGTCTGAGGAAAATCGACATTATGAAGAATACCGGGAGAAGGCTGGAAATTCTTAGCAGGGTTTTCAGCATATATTCTGCATTCAATTGCCCATCCTTGGGGGATTGCAACACCGTCATTATCCACTTGATAAGACCCTTCGGCAAGAAGTGTTTTTTTGGGTAATCCTGCTTCATTTCTGGCCTCGAATTCAGCTTGAAGTAGCATAAGCTTCATTAAATCCACTCCATATATCAATTCAGTTATTCCATGTTCTACTTGAAGACGAGTATTCATTTCCAAAAAGTAGTAATCCCCTGAATCATCATCCACTAAAAATTCAACAGTACCGGCTGATTTATATTTGATGGAGGCTGCCAACTCTATGGCACACTTAGATAAATTCTTTCTCAATTCTAAGTGGTTATAGCTTGGTAAGGCTACAAAAGGGCTTGGGGCTTCTTCGATAACCTTTTGGTGACGTCTTTGAATGGAACACTCCCGTTCACCAAACGCAACCACATCGCCTTGACCGTTCCCAAAGATCTGGACTTCAATATGACGGCCATGTTCAATGTATTTTTCTAAATAAGCACCCGAATTCTTGAACAATGTCTTTCCCCTAGAAATCACATCGTTTAAGGCAGACTGTAATTCATCCTTTTCATTGACCACCTTTAAACCCATACCACCACCACCGGCAGTTGACTTTATCATCACGGGGAAGCCAATTCTCTCTGCTTCCTTCAAAGCTTCTTCGTATGACTCGATCAATTTTGATCCTGGCACAATTGGTACATTACTCTTTTCTGCCAATTCTCTAGCACTGTGTTTCAAACCAAAGAGATTCACCGACTCGGAGGATGGACCAGCAAATACTATGCCCTTCTTGGATAATTCTTCCGCAAACTGGGGGTTCTCGGAGAGAAACCCATAACCTGGAACCACGACATCAGCACCATAATCGACGGCTATTTGGACTATTTGATCGATGTCAAGGTACGCAGTTGCACCACTCCCATTTATCAAATGAGACTCGTCGGCTTCAATTACATGAGCGGAATCAGCATCGTCACTCGAGAAAATTGCAATCGATTTTAAATTGTTTTCTTTGCAGCATCTTATAGTTCGACACGCTATCTCACCTCTATTGGCGATGAGAACCTTGCCAATCTTTGAAAATTCTGACATTTTGCTTTATCTTAAAAAGAAAACAACTAAGCTACAACTGAAATCACTCGGAATCGTTTCATTTTTATCTTATCAGAATCTTTAAATAAGCTTTAACCGTTATTTGGATAAGAGTACAAGCTTTCCCTTCATTCGCGCTAAACTGTACTACTCCACCTGTAGACAATAGGCTTAACTCCTCGCCTGATAACGTTCAAGCTTAGCGGGAAACTAGATGGGTTAGCGGGAAGAGGATCATGCTACTAGAGATAGGAAGATCAACTGAAATAACTCCAAGAGGTTTTAACTTAATACTTCTTTTTTTTTGCAATATATATTCAATTCCAATATGGTTGAACTTAATAAGGACTTGGATGCAAAAACACTAAAGGTATTGCTGGGACCGGCCGAACATAACGCTAAGTTGCTAGTAAGACATGAGATCAACTGTGATATGGGTGAAGGATTTGGACCTTGGAAGTTGGGGCCGGACGAAGAAATCATGCCATTGATCGATCGAGCTAACATTGCTTGTGCCGGTCATGCTGGTGATCCCAAGATTATGGAGGATATGGTCAGGTTAGCTAAAAAACACGATGTTAAATGTGGTGCTCATGTTGGACTACCTGATAAAGAAGGTTTTGGTAGAAGAATTTGGTTGATTGATCCTGAAGACATTTACCGGTTAACGATATATCAGACTGGAGCTTTGAAAGGGTTTCTTCAAGCAGAAGGGGTCGAATTGACGCATATCAAGCCTCATGGGGAATTATATTTTTATGTCGAAAGGGATGAAAATGTCATGAGAGCAGTCATAAGAGCAGCCAAAGTGTTTGATGTGCCATTGGTTGCTGGTAAGTCGGCAAGGTATACTCAACTTGCAGAAGAGTACGGGGTCAAGCTCATTCAAGAATTTTATCCTGATTTGAATTACACCCCAGAAGGAACTTTATGTAGAATCAAAGCGGGTCCCAAAAGCCTTAAGACTCCGGAAATTTTGGCTGGGCATATTAACAAGGCATGTATTTCTGATCAAGTCGTTGATATTGAAGACACCACCTTGAATCTTGGTTTTAGCGGCAGTCCCCTTAGTTGCTGCTTACATTCGGATATGCCAAATGCTCTTGGTAATGTGAAGGCCGCAAGGAGTGCCATTGATGAAGTTAACAAGTCGTTGGGATTATCCGTAAGAAAGTAATACTTTCAGTCTCTTTTTCGTATTTTGTTATGGAATATATACATATTTATTAATTATTAGTGCTATTAAAGAAGATCTAAGAGGTCCGAATTCTTTTGATTTTGAATTGTAGGTTTGGTCTGGCTTCCACCCGTCCCATTGGGGGTAAGGACCATATTTGAATCGAATCCAGGAGGATATTTTCTGGGTTGGGCGTTGGTGGTAGTCTTTTGAGACATCCTTTGATTCATGGGAAGAGACTTGTTTATTTCACTATTCCAGTTGATTTGAGGTGTAGTTTCTGCTTTTTGGAATTCTTCAAAGTCGTCGTCATCATCATTTACCGTTTCCGGCTCTGGAATATTTCTTTTACCCCAAGTCTTATTCAAAGTATCTAACAAATTATTGTTCTGGTTGGATGAAGTATCGCCAAAATTAAGTTTAGGTTTCAAGGTTTGGTTTTGGTTTTGATTTTGGTGACTCTTGTTTTTCAGAGACAACGGCTGATTCTTTATTGGTTTTGTAGTAGTAGTTGGCTTTATGGGTGTTTCATGAGAAGTTGGTTTAATTGGAACGGTCTTCGGAGCTGCTGTATCAATACTATGTCTAGTATTTATGATGCTGTTAAAATTTGTATCGGAATGTTTGGCCAATGAGTCTATTTTTTTGGTAGTTAAAATACTTTGAATTCTGTTAATTTCGTCAATGAAAACTTTAAATTCCAGTTGATTACAATCATTACAAGCAAATGCAAGTTTGAAACATTGTGAAAGAACAGTATCAACCAAAGATTCAAGGTCTAATGAAATGTGTTCACTCGAGCTTAACTTACCAAATAACTTCAATGTTTCACCAACTATTCTTTTATCCCTACTCTTCAAGTTTTTCAAGATTGGTAACAATTGATCTGCTACTATAATTTTATCTATTATTTTCTGATCAATCAATTTTTCAAATAAGTCAATGGTTGTGATTTTTGTAGAAAGAATGGTCGTTGTTTTAAACACTTGGCAAAGCAATGGGAACAATGAGTTTTTGATGTAAGGAAAGTCGAATTGATCCATTACTGTGATAAGTTTAGTCAAGAATAAATCCTGTAATTTGATCTGATCTGCTTGCAGATCAGTCTCAAGCGGTGATGAAGTTAGACATAAACTTGATAATTCTTTTATCACGCTAACCAATTGTTTGTCTTTCAATTTTGATTGTAAAGTTGATAAGTGTTCAATCAAAACCAATCTGATTTTAACCGAAGTGTTAATTAATAAGGTAAATGTGCAATCTTTTTTCTTCAAGAGGAGTAATTGATCATAAATTTTATCCTGAAAAGATAAGCCTGAAATGCCGTCTCCAATTTCCAATGTTATTGTCAATGCATATGTTAAGAGTTCGTTTATATCATTGTCTAACTTTTTACCTTTCAAGATATTGAGTTCATTTACTATGAGCTCGATCATTAAGGGTAAGAGTTTTTGATTTTTGAAATGAATGGGAAACTGTGAAAGAATACTATCGTTCAATAAACCATTCATGAAGATCAATTTCTCACTTATACTCTTAGTGGAAAATTCATCAACAAACCACATTGCCTTGATGATGCTTCCATCGAAAAATTCCGAATCAATGAACTGGTCAACAGAAATTCTATCAAAAGGGTATCTTGATAAAGTCTGCATTAAAAGTGGATAAATATTTTCCGGGACGTTTTTAAGAACGTATTTTAAATCACTTGAACGGTGATTATAAAACTTATTAGCAAATTTTTGAAATTCTTGTTTATATTCAGTAATGCTATTAGGGTCAAAACAATTAATCAAGTTATCTTCATTGTATAAGTAGTATATGAGGCAACCTAATGAAAAAATATCGTTAGCAAAGCCTAATTTTTGTTGATTATCTAATATCAACTCGGGTGCAGTATAGTTTAAGTTGATATTAGAGAATGGTACTAATGAAGAATTGTTCATAATATAGTAATTTTCTCTCTCTTGTGGCGATATTTCATTCAAATTTTGTAAGAATTTAAAGCCACCTAATTTCCAGTCTCCTTGGTTGTTTATATATATTGAAGATGGTTGTAAATTAGAATGAATAATTGAACAATTGTTATGTAAAAACTGTAAACCTTTGGCAATTTCCAAAATACCTTTTTGTATACTCAAATCATCCAATTTCCTGCTGCTGACAGTCAACAAGTTATCATCAACCGGTTCAGAAACAAATAGAAACTTCAGCTTTGTTTCTTCGAGAACTTCATATATGGTTAGGATTTGTGGGTGTCTCAACTTTGTCAATTGGCTGATCTCAAACTTTATCAACTCATAGCATTCACTTATAATTACCCTTGGATTCTTTGACATTCCTGACATCTTATTTATTTGAGCTTCAAATTTAGTCTTATCAAAAATGAAAACCGACACCAACTTACCATTTGATTTGTGTTTTGCAGGGTATATCAACCATGGTTCCGACAGAAATGACGGTTTGTCCAGCACATTGTACGCAGCCCTTATCCCAGTCTTGAAAGGTAGCTTGAACATCTTGATACAGTGTTACTTATAAATACTAACATGGTTTCATTTTTACGCTTTTTGAGATTCTTCATTAATTTTTTTCTGCTGGACATGAACTGAAAATTGAAACTTGATGTAACATTCATTAGTACTTAAGAATCACTAGTTTTTGAATAACACCATCAACATGGAACTTCTTGAGGAAGACTACACGCACTCTGCTGAGAGATTGGATAAACCATCTCAATATTTGATAAAGAAAGCTATCAAAAGACAGAATTTCGAGAACTTAACTCGAGCATTACATCTGAAAACTATTTATGTTGGGAATTTATCTCATTTTACCACCGAAGAACAGATCCACGAGCTATTTTCCAAATGTGGTACCATATCGAGAATCATCATGGGTTTGGATAGGGTGAAATTGACTCCCTGTGGATTTTGTTTTGTTATTTACAAAAGTGAAGATGGGTCATTAAATGCGATGAAATACTTGAAAGGTACATATCTTGATGGGCAAAACTTAGAAATAGATTTAGATCCTGGTTTCCGTGAGGGAAGACAGTTTGGTAGAGGGGTATATGGTGGCCAGGCCAGCCAGGAAGCTAACAGTGAAAGAAGAAAATTCGAATACAGAGGAGGTGCTAGAGGTGGAGGTGCTAGAGGTGGTTTTAGGGGCAGAGGCAGAGGTGGAAGAGGAAGAGGAAGAGGAAGAGGTGGTTTCAATGAAAGCTTTAATCCAAATAGAAGAAATGAAGGCTCGGTTTATATTCCATCAAACGACCCTTCCTTTAATGCACCTACTACTTTCAACCCAATGGCAGACATGAGTAATGCTGGTTAGTTTTCTACGAATGGATTCATGTTTATTTTGAAAAACTTGTATATTAATAATTAATCTATAATTTCAGTTCTATATTAATCTTGTAAAATCATTACAATAAGACTGTTTCACAGGATAAGTGTTACTTTTATTACTGTAGTTATGGGTATCAACACAAACTTATATCTAGAAAATTATATAAACTATTTGTTTAATCAAAACTTCCTCTTTGGCACTTGTTATACTCATCACTTGTAAAGGAACTTATATCACAAATGTTATCAGTATAGCATTGATCACTAATGACAGAACCATTTTTGCAGTCAGGAGTACCTGGTGCAAAACGATGAAGAAGGTCGGTATATTTTTGATTGAATTCAATGTTACTTTCATTCTTGATTGGCTCAACGACGAATCTGTTCCAAAAAGTTGCATTTAATGGAGCCTTTTCTGGCCATTCATGCTCTGGGTCGTAGGTGTCTCTTGCACTATATTCATATAACCATTCTGGTTCATTACCGTCATTGGTGAATGTTTTATTCAATTCGGTATAGTAATTATAAGAATTGATGATATTGAAAGATTCATCTTCAACTTCGTAATATCTCCAACTTGGATTGGAAGGACCCAAAGGAGTGATTGCTTGAGAAATCCAAGCCATGTTGATGGGATCAGTATCGTTATATAAAACTTTGAATTGATCTTTATGGGTATGACCATAGAAAATATTAGCAATGGTATAAGGAGAAAATCTCTTGACAATTTTAGCAAAAATACTTGATTGGATAGGTAATGCAGATGAATCACCGGCTGGAATGTGAGCCATGATCCAGACTCTTTGACCAGTTTTTTCACTTTCAACCAATTCATTAATCAAGAATTCCCATTGACCGAATAAATCAGGATCTTCTTCTAAACCGATATAAGCCCATAAGTTTTTTTGATAGTAACAATTTGAATTGAGCGAAATGATTTTCAAACCTCTTTTAGTAACGGTTGCAAAACCAGCGTAATGGTTAGCAATTTGATCCATGTCATTCTTGGGCAACCAATCATTTGAAGTCCATAATTTGCTTAATAAATCTGAATTCCAATGGTAGCTACTCTTATCAGTATCAAGATGATTTGATAATTTCAAGCTTGGTAATTGACCGTAAGGGAAAGTGTCGTGATTACCTAAAGTAGGGTAAACACTTAAATTTTTCAAGAAATGCTTCATAATACCATAACTTCTAACTTCAGCAAATTTTGTTGTATTAGCATCACAATGATAAACGTCATGATCGACGATATCACCAGTGAAGATTGAGAATTCATAACTTTGGTTATATTCACTAATGTATTTCAAACTATTATTCATTAGAGTTTCTGGAGGATCACAATCGTAATTACCAAAAGTGGTTGCAGGTAACCAATTAAAATCCCAACCACGGTATTTTGGATAATCATAGTAATCACCTTTAACGTATTGGTTATTTTCATCATAGTGAGCATTTGGATAGAAACTGATATTCAATTCACCATTTTCCAAACTTGGATCTAAGTCATAATAGACATCAGTAAAGTTATGATTCTTATCCTTTGGTAAATCTTCATTGTAAACTTCCGGTAAGCAACAAAGACCATTACTGGTACAGTTAGCTTCACTACCAACGGCGTATCTCAACTGGTTATGGAAGTCACTTATATGTAAGACATTGAACAATTCACGGCTTTCATTATAAGTTGGTTCAAAATACTGATGGGGTTGTTTAGCAGGCCATTTGGAATCAAACTCGTATCGTTCGATATCTGGAGTTTCTGGTAACTCACAACTCTTAGCTTTGAAGTGACAATAATACTCTAAATCCAAATCAGAAGACACATTGAAAAAATTTAACATTGATAAAAAGTCATTATCATAAAAATTAATACTAGTTTCTGATTGATAACCGGCGAAATCTCCAGATTCAGTATTTGAGTTCAAGGAATTAGTAGTAACGAAAAAATCTATGTTATCACATTTAGATTCCTTCCCTTTATTTTCTTCAATACAATATTTGAAAAGTAATAAAGATATTAAATGCTTCTTATCTGGTCGCTCGTGTAATAAACTTTGACCGTACTTAATCTTGTTTTTACACTTATTACAATCAGTACCATTATAACCCGTCAAGCCTTTCAAATGATAATTAATGAAATCAATGTCTTGATCCGGTAAGTTATTATAAACTGAATCCATGTAGTTTTCATCACGAGCCACCAACTGTTTTTCAATCGACCCAATCCCTGGGATTGCGTGACCAGCAGCTAACCCTAATAATAGGGTTGATACAAAATTGACCATTGTTAGTTACTTGTCTTCCCTTCTTGATTCCTGGTGTAATTCGCCTAGTTTTTATAGTCATATCCCGATGAGAAAACGTTTTTGAAATTCGATGCCGTACTTAATTTACCTAATTGTCTTCGAGGTAAAAGTCCAATTACTTCTGTAGCTTACCTTAATTCGGTATTTGATACGAACTGGTGCTTATTCTCCTAACCAAGGCTCCGCGTGCGTTCCACTTAGTGCTAGTCTCTCTTATTCTACTGAACACCTACTTCAGTCCAGGCTTCTTCACTGCTTGATGAGTCTGGTTTTTGCAACTTGCTCAGTCTTCCTCCTGCTTCTATTTTTTGCAATCCGACAGCATTAATCCCGGATTGCACGTGGGGAAACCGACAAGAAGATTAAACGGGACGGTTTCGGTACCAATGCGGTAACTGTATTTTCGTTAATTCCGTAAAATTATTTGGTGTGCGGGTTTCCCAATACAGAATGGGTGTCGCAAAATCAGTAAACGACACAGGCTTTGTCGCAATGACTCATTCACGTGACTTGGCGAAATTATGGCTGCAATGTAATGCCGTTCTGTGAAAAATTATCAAAACGGAATTAATTGGTGGACCTATAACGGCTTATTAGTTCTATTGTTATCGTATTTAAGATGAGGGCCACAATTTTGTAAACTATTAGAGATGATCTAGTATATAAGTGACTCAGCAGCCGTAGGATCTTTTTTTTTAGTTAATTTTTGTCTGTAAGTTAATAATTTACTAGTAATAGATATGGGTTTTTCAGATCCTTGGAAAAGGCTTAAATGGGGTTTTTTACCGGTTAGAAGAGTTGTGGATGAGGGTATTGATGAAGAGCAAGTTCATGCAGCCCATTCCAAAACTGAAATCTTGACTGATTCAAAAGCGGTGGTAGGGTTAATTGCTGATAATTACGAAACCAATTCGATTGAAGATGAAGTTGCAAATCCGCAAGAGTACGAGTACCGGGATGAGGCTGATCGTAAATGGTATAAGTTTTTCGATGAATATGAGTATAGATTACCTCGTAACAAAAGAGAGAGTCGTAAATGGTATCAATGGTATGATAAAAATGATACTAAGGCTGAAAGAAGGTTAATGATTAAAATTGACTTATGTCTTACATTTATATCCATGATGGTGTATTGGAATAAGTATTTAGATACTGCCAATTTGAATAACGCTTACATCATGCCTGATTTTAAAGAGGATTTGGGCATGAAAGGTAACGATCTTGTTAATACCCAAGCTATCTTTAACGTTGGTAATATTGTTTTCCAAATTCCCTTTATTTATATTTTAATTAATTTACCATTAAATTACGTTTTGCCATTCTTGGATCTCATATGGTCAATCCTTACTCTTCTTACTTATAGAGTTACTAATGTTGCCGGCTTGAAAGCTATAAGGTTTTTTGTTAGTGTTTGTGAATCCGGAAGTTATTTATCTTTCCAATTTCTCTTTGGGTCGTTTATTTTTAATGCCGACGCAATGAGTCAGAGAAGTATGGTCTACTATTTGGGTCAGTATATTGGAACACTCAGTCTGTCTTTGTTATCAGGAGCTATCGAACGAGGTTTGAATGGTATACATGGCTTAAAAGCATGGCAATGGATGTTTATAGTGGATGGCTGTATTGGAATTGGTGTTGCTTTGGTTTCTTTCTATGGACTTCCAGGGACTCCCAATGATTGTTATTCGATTTTTTTCACCGATGAAGAAATCAGGTTATTACGTTATAGATTGAAACAAAACCATACTGGAGGATCACCCAGCAAATAAACTTAAAGCTTTATTCAATTGGCAACTTTGGAAGGAAGTGTTCACTTCTTGGGAACTTTACGTTCTTACTCTTTGGGATATCTTTTGTTGGTGTAACAGTAATGCCCTGTCTGGATCTTATTTACTTTGGGTAAAATCCCTTACTAAAATAGATGACGCCGGGGAAGTTGTTCAACGTTATACTGGTGGTAAATTACAGGATATCACCGCCATGGCTCCTGGAGTAGGGTTGGCCTGGTTGTTTATAACCAGTCTTTTCGCTGATCAATTCGTAGTCGTTGGGGGGCCATTATATTCTCGCAAGTATTTAATATCCTTGGTAATGTTTTATTAGCAGTTTGGCATATTCCAGAAAGGGCAAAATGGTTTGCATTCAGTTTATCATATTTTGGTTGGGCCATGGCCCCAGTTTTATATAGTTGGTCGAACGATATTAATAGAAGAAATGTTGAAAAAAGAGCCATTATCTTAGTTGTTATGAATGCACTTTCCCAAGCCTGTTCTACTTGGACTTCTGTTTTGGTTTGGAAAACAGTCGAACAACCAAGATACTTAAAAGGTTTCTCTTTTACAGCATGTTGTGCTTTTGCGTTATGTGTCTGGACTTTTGTCGTTTTATGGTTTTATAAGAAACAAGAACGTAAATTTGCTAAACAAAATGGTATCATACTTTATAATTCGAATGAAGATCCTGAGTTTTTAACCAGATTAAATGAAAAAACCTCATTTCATAAGGTCGAGGTTGAATCCAAGTCTTCTCAAGACGAATCTAAATCATCCAATTAATCACTTTCTATGTATTATTCTTATTCAATGTGTATAATAGAGTTAATAATTATAATACAGGCTAATTTAATTTTTGCAGCAATTTGTTTGGTAAACCCACGAGTTTTTGCTATTACTCTGTTTCAGCCATTCAGCCACCTGGTTGATTTCTGGTTGATGTTGGAGTTGTGGTTGTTTTGTAGTGGCTGAGGCTGGTGTGGTGATGTTAATGTGGTGATGTTGGTGTGGTGATGTTAATGTGGTGATGTTGGTGCAGTAGTTAATGTGTTGGTTGGACCTTGTGTCAACTTCAATTGTACCAAAACTGTTGGCGTACCATGGAGGGCTTTGGTTGTTTCTTTGGTTAATTCAGGCCGTACTTTCATTCAACTGCCATTTCTTTAATCGACAAACCTTTGAATACGCTTTACCACAAGCAGGGAGGACTCACTCTCCAGGAATTGACTGCAGAACTGGCACTGTGCTTGGAATATGAATCATATACGGTCTGGACGACTTCTTCATGGCCTCTTCATGGTATCTTCACAAAACCTTATTGGCATCTTCATGACATTTTATGATATCTTTATACCATTGTACAATCTACATGAATCTTCATAACAGCTATATACGTTTAAATCCCATTCAAGGAAGTGACAGTCCCAAGCAGAGTACGGCCCCCAAACACCATACCAAGACTACAGAAACACACTACTGAACAGTGTTATCCGAATAACAGAGTATCAGAGTGCTAGTGTAGTGTTATCAGATACAATGAGAATGTGGTGCAATTTTTTCCGTACACCAAATTTTCATGATAACAAATGAAAAAAAGCAGAATAAAGCCCAGTTTAGGATTATTCATCTTTTCAGTTGTCAATACAAAGCAAAGAACCAGCATTTGTTGAAGTCATCACGTTCATACGGTGGGTTACCTTTTGTTTATTCGAAAGATTAATTGATACAAAGAGAAAACTCCAAGGGTTTTAAGAATTCATTTGCTCTGATTTTTTTCCAGTACCAAAAGCATACCCCAATGTCATCCAGAAAGAAGCTTTTGTTGATGGGACGTTCCGGTTCCGGGAAGTCTTCGATGAGGTCGATAATATTTCTGAATTATTCTGCCTTTGATACCAGACGATTAGGTGCCACCATCGATGTTGAGCATTCCCACCTAAGGTTTTTGGGAAATATGACGCTTAATTTATGGGATTGTGGTGGACAAGATGTGTTTATGGATAATTACTTTTCATCTCAAAAAGACCATATCTTCAAGATGGTGCAAGTGTTGATTCATGTTTTCGATGTTGAGTCCAAGTCGATTAAAAAGGATATGGAAATTTTCGTTAAATCATTAACTAATTTACAAAAATTCAGTCCGGATGCCAAAATTTTCATATTACTCCATAAAATGGATTTGGTTCAAATTGACAAAAGAGACGAGCTATTTTCAATGATGATGGAGAAATTACAAAATATATCCAATCCTTTCCAATTCAAATTGGTGGGTTTCCCTACTTCCATCTGGGATGAATCGTTATACAAAGCCTGGTCTCAAATTGTTTGTTCTTTAATTCCAAATATGAATCTTTTCAATAACAACTTAATCAAATTCAATCAAATCTTAGATGCCGAAGAAATCATTCTCTTTGAAAAAACAACTTTTCTAGTCATTTCGTCCACCTCCTCAATTAAACAACAAAAGCAACCGGATTTGCAAGATGAAGAAACCCTAGATCCAAAAAGATTTGAAAAAATTTCAAACATTATCAAAACCTACAAGCAGTCAATATCAAAATTAAGAACAAACTTCCATAACTTGGTTATCAGAGGCTCAAACGGTACCCATTTCTACATCGATATCCTAACCGATAACCTATTCATCATGATTGTTTTGAAAGACAAACAATTGACTGACTCCACCTACGTCAGCAGCCATGAGGAATTGGTGGTGCTTGAAAACATCAAGGCCGCCAGAAAATGGTTTGAAAAAATCGAAAACGGTAAGTAATTAACTTATAGAGTTGTATATACGGGAAGGATGTTATCGTATAAGATTATGTAAGGCTGCTCGTTTAGAGATGAAATGAAAAATTTAACAAAAAAAAAAAAAAAAATAAAAAACGCCAAAAGTTCCAGTCAAAACAAAAAAAAAAATCCATTCGATTGAAGCGAACTTCTTTTAACAGCTTTTTCAACGACTTTTCATTGTATATTCCGATACTTGACCATGGGTAAGGCCACACAGTTGCTTTCGCATCCCAGTGAATTGAGAGCAGTCATTCAATTGTTCTGGTTTAGAAAACCATTTCATCCTCAAGACGTAAATAAGTTGGGGCCCAGTTTGAAGAGATGCTACGAGCTTCTTAATAAGACTTCACGTTCGTTTGCAGCAGTGATTCAGGAATTGAATCCCGAGTTGAAGGATGCAATCATGATTTTTTATCTTGTTTTGAGGGCTTTGGATACCGTTGAGGATGATATGTCCATTGACCCGGAAATTAAAGTACCGTTATTGAGAAGTTTCCATGAAAAATTGAGTTTAAAAGATTGGACTTTTGATGGTAATGCATTGGGTGAAAAGGATAGGGTGGTTTTGGTGGAGTTTGATGTTATATTGGCAGAGTATCATAAATTGAAGGACCATTATCAAGATATTATTAAAAAAATTACTAATGAAATGGGTAATGGTATGGCTGATTATATCTTGGATGAAAATTTCAATACTCAGGGGGTTGCTACGAATAAAGATTATGATTTATACTGTCATTACGTTGCCGGGTTAGTCGGAGAAGGGCTAACCAAGTTAATGGTTTCAGCAAACTTTGCCAATGATGAAGTTATTAAAGATAATTTTGCTAAATCTGAATCCATGGGTCTTTTCTTACAAAAAACTAATATTATTAGAGATTATCATGAAGATTTAGAAGATGGGAGATCTTTTTGGCCAAAAGAAACTTGGTCAAAATATACTTCTGATTTAACCTCATTTCATAAAGATCAATCAATTGAATCAGAAACTCAAGGGTTATATTGTATTAATGATTTAGTTCTTAATGCTTTAAACCACGTTACCGATGTTTTAACTTACTTATCTTTAGTTAAAGACCCTTCTTGTTTCAATTTCTGTGCTATTCCTCAAGTTATGGCAATTGCTACTTTAGCAACCATTTATAATAATCCAAAAGTTTTACATTCAAATGTTAAAATTAGAAAAGGTACTACTTGTAATTTAATTCTTAATTCAAGAACCTTACCTGATGTTGTTAATGTTTTCAGATATTATGTTAAAATTATTAATCATAAATCTTCAGTTCGTGATCCAAACTATTTAAAAATTGGTATTAAATTAGGTGAAATTGAACAATTTTGTGAAAAAATGTATCCTACTTCGGAAACTATTCCAAAAACTGCTACTTTAACTCAATCCCCAATTACTAAATTCATCTTGGAAAGAAATAATATCGATGACCAAATTAAACAAATTGTTAGTTTGGAAACTTTAAAATGTAATGTCACCTTAGGTTTAGGTTTATTTTCTGTTCTTGCGTTGGTTTATTCTTTAATTTTTTAATAATCTTTATATTTATCAGTGATTTTTAAATATGTTTTATTCTCTTTTAATTCATAATATAATTGACAGTTTATACTTTACACTTTCTACTAAACATAAGCGAAGATTAGGTAAACAATCATAAATCGTCTTTGTAAAAACGTTAAGATCAATAAAAAATCGTTGACGGCACCTTTTTTTTGACTGTTCTCGGCTTTTGTTCACCCTCTTTTGTACTACGCTGCCCCAACGGTAGGCTCCGTTTGGCTCTGGGTCATTTTTTTGTTATGGTCTAACGATTATAAAAGACCAAACGGATCTCTTGGGTATTCCAAGAGACTTTGATGTAGGAAAAATAGAGAGGGAAAAAAAATCGTTGATAGTGAGAACTCTAGCAGATATTCACAACTTCCCCAGATTTGAGTATATACGGACAAGTAGTCATTGCAGCCTTGTCATGAATCAAGAATTGAAAAGTAAGTATCAGGATATCAAGTTCCAAGTTAAGTTGATTCATTGGTCTGATTATGAACATGAAAGTCCAATTTTATTACAAGATATCAATGGACCATGTCCATTAATTGCCTTGGTAAATACGTTAATACTAAAATACGAGATTAAGTATAGAAATTATCAAATAAATTCCGATTTCACTAATCCCGATAAGAAAGAAGAGGATGATCAACTAAGAATATTCGAAAGTATTGGGAATTTGAAAAAATATTTAATGAATAACGTTGATGGTTCAGCTAGTATGGATAAACTTCTATCACAATTAGGAGATGTTTTATTGGTATTCAATGATATTGATGATATAGATGATAAGGAAGGAGAGCCCCTCGATAAACTATTAGAAAGTTTGCCGTTGTTACATACTGGATTAACCGTTAATCCAAATCTTGTCACTGGAGATTTCCCATCTAATGAATTAGCAAGTATACTATTTAAGAAATTCCACTTAACTTTCAAACATGGATGGATTTTAGATCAGGTAAACGATGAAAAATTCGATGGGGAATATGGGAAATTGGTCGATATATTAAACGATCTACAAACTTTTGATAAGATTCAAGATTATTTATTGAGTGAAGATTCTAATAAGTATTTAGTTGAAAAAGTGGTTAGAATTGAATAAAACTCAATTAACTAAGAATGGATTGAAAAAGCTCAATTTAAATTTGAATACTGATAACTTTATAATCTTCTTTCGTAATAATCATTTTGTTACTTTATACAAAAGAAGTGATAATGATTTCTATATCTTAGTAACAGATGCTATATTTAATAATAAATCTTCAAATAAGAAAATTGTTTGGCAATCCTTGATATCGGTTAGTGGGATAGATGATTTATTTTTCACGGGGGATTTCATTCCTTCATTTGGTGATGATACTTTTGATGTTATGAATGATGAAAATGATGAGAGTTATAAATTAATCAAGAAATTACAAGAAGAAGAAGATCAAAGAATGGCTCAAGAACTACAGGCCAAATTAAATCATAAAAAAACTATTGAATCAAAAACTATTGAAAACGATAAGAATAAGAAAAAATTATCTAAAAAGCATTCTTTCACTGGTAGAATTAAAGATAGACCAAAGGATAAACCAAAGGATAAACTAAAAGATAAACCAAAAAGTAAATCCAAAGATAAAAATGGCCAATGTATAATTGTTTAAGTACGTATATTAATAATACAAATTTTAAATTAAATTTTTTTTCTTTAATTCATTTCAGCTTGAGTAGCTTCATCGAATTCTTGAGCGATATCATCTTGTTCTTCTTCTTGCTCCTCTTGTTCTTCTTCTTCTTCTTCTTCACCTTCGTATTCCATAGGATCAAATTCTGATCTCATATTATCCATTTGTCTTAATTCATTAGTATTTGGTTCTCTTAATTTGAAGTTAATTGCATCAACAGTACTCTCTCTTAAAAATCTATTGATTTCAGTATTGGTAGAAGCTCTATGTTTTTTTCAAGTTAATACGTCCAGAAACTGGATAGAATAATGCAGCTTTTCTTTTTTTGGAGTTATCTCCACCATTTGGGATGAATTTGATTGCCAATTCCTCATATGGTTTTGCATATTTACTATAATGCATATCGTAATTTTTAAATGTTTGAATTTGAATTCTTCCAAATCTTTATCTTCTTCATCCAATAAATTGACTGGACGTTCACGTTCGGTTGAGTTGAGTTTTTCTTTTAATTCTAATGCTTTTTTAGAATCTTCTAATTGATATAATGATATCCACTCACCATCTTCAGAGGTAATTGGTCTATAAATTGTTGATAATAGTGAATTTTTATGGAAATCTTCATCATAATTATCCTTTTCTTGTCTCTTAATGGCTTGTAATTCACGTTGAATTGAAGCAGAACCGGCAAATTTTACCGATAAAAATTTTGAATCCATCATTGAAGTATCTG
The DNA here is from genome assembly GCA_038087015.1 of Cerrena zonata. NCBI lineage: Eukaryota > Fungi > Basidiomycota > Agaricomycetes > Polyporales > Cerrenaceae > Cerrena > Cerrena zonata. The sequence continues at coordinate 57,727 of JASBNA010000055.1, read as the reverse complement.
GTAGAAGAGACCAAGTTGAAACTGCTTTTAAATTCTTCTTTTTTGGATGTTTTAATTTACTTAAATCATTTAAAGTTTCTTGAGCCTGGTCAAAAGTTTGTTCGACAGCTGCTAATTGAGAATCTGGATCATGATTATCTTGTTTTTTACTTTCAGTTTCATATTCTTTAGTATCTTTTATTTCATTTTCAATCTTTGGTAATTGACGTTCTGAAATGTATTCAGTTCTTCTTAAAAATGATACTCCTGGCTCTGATTTTGATACATTACCAATACCTGCATCTCTTAATAAGGCTCGATCTTTGGGATGTAATTGTATATTTTCATCTCCATTGGATTCTTAAAATTATATATTACCGAATCGTCATCATTATCCAAATAACCAGTATTATTGACCAAGTTCAAGTTAAGTCCATATTCTTCATCAATTTGTTGAATATATGATTTGAAATTTTCTTTTCTAAATAATGAAGTCATTAATTCATCATTTTCTTGATTTATCGATTTTCTTTCAGTTAAATTATATTGTAAAAAAGTGGGATTCAAAGGTGGTGGTGGTAAGTTATTGATATAACGCACTTTGGCAATGAACTCTTGCCTTATTGGCTTATTATTCTTAGACATGTTTGATGAAAATGATACTCCAATCTAGTTGAAAAATCTTTCGTTGGTGTTTTTTTATCTTTTAGTCCCGGAAAAAGGTCGTGTGAAAACCTACCTTTTGTATTGGTGTATGGGTGTTTTTCCTATAATACAGGCATACATCTTATATCTTACATACATCTCTAAATATCTTAATCTGGCGTATATATATCTTATATATTCTATATAAGGTTAAAACTTCTTGATAGCTTCGTAGAACTGTTGGCCTTGAATTTTTGCAACTTCCAATTCAAGCTCTGAGGGTTGTCTCGAACCATCACCAGCAGCAAAAGTACCGGCACCCCAAGCAGAACCACCTCTAACTTCATTCAAGTCGTTGAACTTACCGTGCAGGTAGCCCAAGGGAACGTAGATGAGACCCAAGTGGGCCAAAGTGGATAAGGCATTAATTGCGGTTGTTTCTTGACCACCACCCAAAGTACCGGAAGAAACAAAGAGACCAGCAGGTTTATGGTGTAAAGCACCGGAAGCGAAAAGCGATCCAGTACCGTCCCAGAAGCTTCTCCACTGGCTTGGGAAGTTCCCGTAACGCGTAGGGATTCCGAAGAGGAAAGCATCGTAGTCTTTCAAAGTGTCAAGGTTTGCAATTGGGTAATCGGGTTTTTCAGGAGCATTCAAGCGTTTCAAGATATCTGAAGGCAAGGTTTCTGGGACTTGGTAAATGGTGGAGGAGCCTCCGGCTGCCTTGATCCCTGAATGAGCTGATTCTGCAAGTTTTGCAATATGTTGGTAGAGGGAGTAAATGATAATTGCGGTTTTAGGAGCCATAATGAATATAATCGATTGATAATTGACGAATAGCTGAGATACTTATTTAAATACTCAATTGAACACTTAGTTGATAAATATGTAATACCTAGTCGAATAGTCGAATAAACTTGAATAATAGTTGAAATATAATCGTATATTGATAGATATATATTTATAAAGGGTTCCTGTGAAGCGGGAATGCGCCTGAATTGCTACTGAGGCACCTTTGACTAATAGATTAGTTATTGTACCCTATTTTTGACTAATCTCAATGCAATGCTTTAGCAAAATAACTAAGATATACCTGACTAATCTTTATGGATGAATGGCTGTTGGAGGTGTTTAGTTGGAGTCAAATACGGATTTGCAGCCTTATCCACCAAAAAAATGTTTACCCGATCGTTCCCCTTATACGCCAAACGATTGGGAATAAACAAACCATGGACCATTATTGGTAGTAATGGATACAAGATATTCATTATTGGGTGCCAGAGAGAAAAAGATATAAAAGTGATTTACAAATAGGCTGCAAAAATACAAAAACGAGTTATTTATTTTATTTTGGGTCTTCGTATAAAGTAGAGTCTTCACCGCCCCAAGTACAGATTTCGTGGGAGTCTGGTTTATTTAAAGCATCAAGAATGTTGATATCCAAGTCGACTTTACCCAAGTGAGAACTTACATCTAGAGCATCCTGGGTATTAGATTCTTTTGGTAAGACATTCAAGTTTTGAGCAATACGTTCCTTTTTAGCGGTTTTAGCTAAAACGATGAACCCTTGTAGATAGGACCATTTTAATAATATTTCTGCTTTGGGGATTCTATAAGTGTGTTCCAATTGTAATAATTCCGGGTCATTTAATTTGACTCCTTGGGTCAATGGGGAATAGGCTTCTACCAAGATATGATGTTTAACCAAGTATTCACGTAATTTCAATTGAGGAGACCAAGGATGTAATTCTAACTGGTTAATCACTGGCTTAACCAACAACCCATCCCAATTAAGCAATTCTTCCAAGTGCTTGATACCATAGTTAGAAACCCCAATCGAGTGAATATTCAATGTTTTATTGGAAGGATTGCCAACGTATTCTTGCAATGCTTTCCATGTCCCCAATCTGGTTTCTCGGTCCGATTTGGGACTGTGAATTAAATACAAGTCGACGTAATCAATATACTTCTTCACTTTTGCGGCAGTTTCTTCCACTATCTTAACAGTGTTTTCGTAACCATTAGTCGTATTCATCAATTTGGTGGTATACCAAATATCCTCACGTTTAACATGAGCATTGTCTTTTAAAAACTGATGAATGGCACGAGCAGTCTCTTCTTCATTTTTATAAAAATAGGCAGTATCAATATGACGATACCCTTGCACCAAGGCTTCATAGACTAATTCAAAAGTCTCGCCTTCTGGAACGGTATAAACCCCAAACCCAGCAACTGGAATTTGGTACCCATTACTCAATTTGTACTTGGAATTCTGAGTCAATTGAATTGAAGTAGTTAAGTTAGACATGATCTCGAACGTGAAGAATTAGGGGCAGAAGAATGTTCCGAAATGGCAAATTCGGAAATTTCACTTCCTATTTATATCCTTCGATCAAGTCATTTAAAAAAAAAATTGAATTGTTGTCATTCTCAAATGCCCATTAACCGTTAACATTATTACTTATTTAGTACTATGTCCGTTGGGTAGTAACTGTGGATTAATGGTTGCTTTATTCTTTTAGTAATAGCAAATATTTAAGCCTGTACACGTGACCCGACTTGCTTCCACCGGTTTTCCCAAGTCAATCTGCTTGCCAAAGTATCAAAGACGTCAAACAATGTTTGATATCGAGGTTTGCAAAGTGTAGTATGACCCAATTTGCAATTGTAATGGGAACCGGTGATTGTAGTTGGGCTGGTTATAATTGTTGGATTAAGTTTAGTGTGGGTGCACGGGTGTGGATGTTGATTTGAGTCAGAAAAAAGGTCAATTAAGGAAAGGAATGGCTAGAGCCTTCTTTTAATCAAGGATAAAGATGTCGGGCAGAAAGAAGACGTTGTTGAAAGTGATTATATTGGGGGATTCGGGAGTTGGAAAGACTTCGTTGATGCAACAGTTTGTTAATAATAAGTTTAGCCAACAGTATAAAGCAACTATTGGGGCTGATTTTTTAACTAAAGAGATTAAAATTGATAATAATAAATCGGTTACATTACAAATTTGGGATACGGCAGGACAAGAAAGGTTTCAAAGTTTAGGAGTTGCATTTTACAGGGGAGCAGATTGTTGTGTATTATGTTATGATGTTACTAATGAAAAATCATTAAATAATTTATCTAGTTGGAAAGATGAATTTTTAGTACAATCAAATGTTGGTAACCCTCAGGATTTCCCATTTATTATAATAGGTAATAAGATTGATGTTGATGATCTGAAGAAAATACCTTCATTACAGAAAAAATTAATTAATATAACTAATAATCAATTAGGAGGAATAAATTATCCAGTTTTTGAAACTAGTGCCAAAGATTCAATTAATGTTGAAACTGCTTTTGAAGTTATTGCTAAAATGGCTTTACAGCAAGAAGAATTGAATGATGCAAATGGTAATGATATCAATGATGATTATAATGATGCAATTAATATTCATTTAGAAAATGAAAATTCTGGTTGTGCTTGTTAATTATTCATTTGTTTAGATAATAATATTATATTATACATTTCTTACCTTGTAGTTATACAGTCTATTTACTATTGAGACACATACATAATCCTTTAATCAACAAATCAACAAAAGTATTACCAGTCTTGAAAGGTTGTTGTTGTTGATGGTATTGATTATTTTGAGGTTGTTGATGGTATTGAGGACCAGCATTACCATGATAAGCTTGTTGTGGTTGATTAATAGTGGCACCAGCACCATGAGAATTCCAGCTTGATGGAATTTGATTTTCATGAGTATTAGATAAATCAATTTCTAAAACTCCAGAATTATTTGGATCAATTCGATGTCTTAAATTACATTCATCACACATATCATCGACTGCTGGTTTGATTTTAGCAACCCCATTCTTCGAATGTAATCCCTTACCAACAATAACTCTTAAATGAGACTGGTTTGTTCTTATCGAATTAGCAATACGATTTTGTAAAAAAAAAATCGCTTCATTAACGTATAATCCATGTAAATCAATCTCATCTTCAGCACTATCAGTATTATTTTCTCGGAAAACGTATTCAGCGGCTTGCCTGTTTTTAGCTTCTGCCTGTTCCAATATTTTCTTCAGTTTTTCACTTAGTTCATGAGCTTTAGCTCCATCTCCCAGTTTATAAGCCAGTTGCAGTTGTTGACTCAATTTATGACGTTTATCGTATAATGCGTCTGCTTCAGCTCGAAGTTTCTTATAATTGGAGTCTGTGGCATGGTTATAATCTCTAGTATTCCCCGAATCAAACAAGGGAGCCCCTCTATCAGCTATCATGGTTGGTTGATGATGGAAAAGTGAATGGTCTTCACCGAATAAATTTCATCTACTCGAAAGGCTGGGTAGCCGATTCCTGCAGAAACCGTTTCATCTTAAAAAAAAATAACGTCCGTACACACGTTTAACTACAATATTTAACTACAAGCATAACAATTATTAATAAAAATATATATTAAAAGTATACTAAACAAACTAATTAATTAGCTTATTTTTTAGCAGCTTTTTGGGCAGCTTTAGTAACTTTACCGGCTTTGTCAGATTTTTCAACAGCTTTGATAACACCGACAGCAACGGTTTGTCTCATATCTCTGACAGCGAATCTACCTAATGGTGGGTAGTCAGTGAAAGCTTCAACAGACATTGGTTTAGATGGAACCATTTTAACAATGGCAGCATCACCGGATTTGACGAATTTAGGGTTTTCTTCTAATTTTTTACCGGTTCTTCTGTCAATTTTTTCGATTAAAGTGTCGAATTTACAAGCAATGTGAGCAGTGTGACAATCTAAAACTGGAGAGTAACCAGCAGAGATTTGACCTGGATGGTTCAAGACAATAACTTGAGCATCGAAAGAGTCACAACCTTTTGGTGGATCGTTTTTAGAGTCACCACAAACGTTACCTCTTCTAATTTCTTTAACGGAAACGTTTTTAACGTTGAAACCAACATTGTCACCTGGGTTACCTTCAGCTAATTGTTCGTGGTGCATTTCGACGGATTTAACTTCAGTGGTAACACCGGCTGGGGCAAAAGTGACAACCATACCTGGTTTGATAACACCGGTTTCAACTCTACCGACTGGCACAGTACCAATACCACCAATCTTGTAAACATCTTGTAATGGTAATCTTAATGGTTTATCAGTTGGTCTGGTTGGTGGTTCAATAGCATCAATAGCTTCTAATAAAGTTTTACCGGTAGATTTACCAGCTTTGGTTTCTTTTTCCCAACCTTTGTACCATGGACAGTTAGTGGAGGCTTCGATCATGTTATCACCATTCCAACCAGAAATTGGAACGAATGGAACAGTCTTAGGGTTGTAACCAACCTTCTTAACGAAGTTAGAGGTTTCCTTGATAATTTCTTCGAATCTGTTTTTGTCCCATTTAACGGAATCCATCTTGTTAACAGCAACAATTAATTGTCTAACACCTAAGGTGTAAGCTAATAAAGCGTGTTCTCTGGTTTGACCATCTTTAGAGATACCAGCTTCGAATTCACCAACACCACCAGCAATAATTAAGATACCACAATCAGCTTGAGAAGTACCAGTAATCATATTTTTGATGAAATCTCTGTGACCTGGAGCATCAATAACGGTAACATGGTATTTTGGAGTTTCGAATTTCCATAAAGCGATATCAATAGTGATACCTCTTTCTCTTTCAGACTTCAATTTATCTAAAACCCAAGCGTATTTGAAAGAACCTTTACCTAATTCAGCAGCTTCTTTTTCGAATTTTTCAATGGTTCTTTTATCGATACCACCACACTTGTAAATTAAGTGACCGGTGGTAGTAGATTTACCGGAATCGACGTGACCAATAACGACTAAGTTAACGTGTTGTTTTTCTTTACCCATTTTGTAATAAGTTGTTAGATGAAGAAAGAAAAAATTTGATAATTTGTAAAATTGGGAAGACGTAGCCTTTTTTATAAAAGTTTTTCAGGAAGGCGAATTGCGATAGAAACACTAACAAAACAAAAAAAAAAAGTGAAAAAAAAAAATTTTTTTTTTCAGCATCCCTTTATTGTATGGGGACTGCACACAGTCAGGCGATGCGTGACTCAATTTACCCAGGCACGGGGCTGATCCGGTGATGATAATTACCTCCATGTTCCACACAATTCCATGTAGTTCCACGATTGCATCTCAGAGATCACTGCTGCCTGCTCATTATTGCCTGCCCGGTGTCCAGTGCTCAATTAAACGTCAAATGGTCAATTGGACAATTCAGCCAGTGAAGTGCCGGGTGGAGATTTACCCTTGCTGGAATAATTGGTTCGTTTCACACGACCGAAAGTTTTTTGTTCCTGCACACAGCAACGAATTTGAGAGAACCTTCGATGAGCGGTGTATGGGTTTTTGTGAGTTGCTCACGTGATCGTTTTTGGGTTTACATAATCGATTTTGCAACCAGGTATTCATTTATTCATTTATTCATTTATTCATTTATTTATCTAATATTAATATATATATGAAGTCAGCGCCTTCTTTTCTTTTTCGGAGGGTCGTCGCTTAGCTTTTTGAGTAGTTCTTGGTTGCTTTTAACCGAGTTTAGATCCTGATACCCAACTTGAGTAGGCTGATCTTCGTTGATGGATATTTCCGGGTCGTCGGTTTGAGCTGCTTCGGCCAATTTGGAATTGATTGACGAAGAAGAAGTAGATAGTTTACCGTACTGTAAGTTTTTGATTGATTTTCTAGGAGAAGGTAAAGAAGGCATGGACTGGGTTTTAAAATCGTCACCGCTTAAGTTTCTAGCAAATTCTAGTAGAGTGGTTGGTTTATTCAAATTCAAAGGAGCGAAAATACACCAATTCAAATCGAATAAATCGGGTAGAATTAGTTTTTTCTTACCATTTGATTTAGATAGTATTTCCCATAGATAGCCTAGGGACACAATGGGGATATTCCATTTTTTAGCGGCGTTGATTTTATTTGTTGAAGAAAGTAGAGAAACACTTTTATCTGAATCGTTATAGGTGGGGCAATTGATGATATCCTGATTTGTAATTGAAGAGTTGACTATTTGAAATTAATTTTTTTTTGAAAAGATTAATATTGATGATTAATAAATTTTTAGACGAATTGAGGGTTTCACAGTACTTGAAGCCTAATAGTTCTATTAGTTTAGGGATATGTAATAATTCAATACCGGTGAATCCACTAATGCAAATTTCCAAAGGTTGATTGGAAGGAGTTATTGATTTGAAAGGAACTGACCAATTATCATGCACGATTTTTTTATAAAAAATCGATCTTTCGATAAACCATTCATTTATAATTAGGATTTTCCGATCGTTAATTTTTTCTTTATAGAATCCGGGGATTTTTTTAAAAGACGAATTGGTTAAACAGGAATTATACGGGATTAAGATATGAGTGATTGTTTCGTCGTTTTCTTGAGTGGTATTGATTTCCCCGTCGTTTGACGTGATGACGTTGGTTAATAATTTAATCTGATGGTTGGTGAAACCAATTATTAGGAATTTCAAACCAGAAAACAATTTTAGTTTAGTTGATTCTATTTTAGTCGGGGTGGGTTCTTCTTCTTCTTCTTCGCTTTCGTCCCACGAGGATTGTTTTGGTTTGTATTCATTATTGATCATGATTGAGTTCCAAACATCGATTCTCTTCTTTAATGGTTTATCGGATTTACTTTCTTCCCGTTTGGTTAACTGATCCCAGATATTGCATCCGTTTAATTCGGTGGTCTCCAGGGTTATTATGTAGTCATCCACCGGTAACGACGCTCCTCTTTCGAGCGAGTCGATGATCCAAAGCGGATGCACCGTGGGGATATTCCATTTATTAGACATTTGGTAGCGTTTACCCGATAATTCGGTTGATATATTTATATTGATGGAATTTCTTAACACGTCGGTGGCCTCGCCCCCATTATTATTGATGAAGCTCGAAAGCGACGTGAACTCATACAAGTATTTCACGTACTTGGTTCGATGGGGGTATTTTTCAAGTTGTAAATCAATCGGGTTGGTGGGGTTTAATCGGGATATACATATTGAATAATTTTCAAAGGTTTTTTCTAAAAAATTATTGATGGTTTGATTATTATCGTTCAACCAACTCTGGTATATGGACGGGATCGCTTTAAAATTAATAAAGATTATATCATTTCGATTTTTAACACAGTATTTATACTTGGGAGTATCTTTATTACCAACCACCAAGATGTTCACGTCGGTCATTAGATCCGGGTAGTACTTGCCTCCCAATGCCTCCAACTGGGAAATCATCACATTTCTCTGGTCAATCGGAACCGCCGTGAAACATATCCGATAATTGGCAAACGGCTTCATCCTTGGTGATGTAGTCTTCTGCTTACTACAACGCGTTAGCATATTACTGTATATTACTCTAGATAAAACATCCGTACATTTCAATAAAAAACCCAAACTGGTAAGCACACCTCTCTGATCAATCAGAAAACACCCGTTCATCTCGTCAGGGTGAGCTCACTAACTTGCTCCTGCTCAACTACTAAATGCAATCGGAATGTGGTGGACACACGGTGGTTCCCACACGGTGCACCAAAAGGGTAATTCCCAAATACCACTAGTGTCATTCCATCCTGTCAATTTACGACTAGACGAGCGGGTTTCGTAAAACATGGGCTTACCTACCCTGGCAAAACCGCCCATGGCTGCACCCACGACCGCATTTATTGATTGAAAGCATATCTTTTGTTGATGGATCTATATATATCGAGATCCCCCCCCGGGGGCGCCCGCACGTGACCATGCCCCTCCCCAATCTAAAATTAACCTCTGGCGTCCCGATGCGGCCGCCGCCCCCCGATCCAGAATTATTCTTGGAACAGGTAATTATTTTTTGTGCCTGTTTTCACTTCGTCCTTTTGTGTGCTGTCTCCCGCTGGCTTTGTGCTGGCTGCGGCGTGAAATTGTCTGACCGGCCTGCCGCTTTGGGCAGGTACCCGACACCGCCTGCCGCTTTGGGCAGGCCCCATTCTGAAAACGGTAGCGCTCACAAGACCACTCACCATTTGCACGGCATCTTTACTATAAATAACTGAAAGCCAAACAATGGTAACAATAACAAACGATTAGGAGACAAACCTCGACGTTCCCCCAAAAAATCGGTTTGTTTGTCTTTATTTGTTTATTTTGTTTAATTTAGTAATGAAATGGCAGGAATTTCTTTTTTCCATCGAACTATTTGGAATGGAATGAGTTAATTGCCCTTACAATTTTTTTACGAAATGATGAAGCCTTAAAAATTATTGTATATAAATGTAACCAGATCCAATATCCTTGGGTTCATATTTTTTGTTTTTTCTTCATTCAATACACTCGCTTATATTCTAAAATGCAATTCTCCTCTATCCTCGCTACCTCCGCTTTAGTTGCTGGTTCTTTAGCCGCTTACACTAACGATACCACCGTTACCACCGATGTTACCGTTACTGGTTACACCACTTACTGTCCATACTCCACCGAAGTTACCATCACCACTTGTAAAGACCACAAATGTGCTCCAACCACCATTCACGTCACTGAAGCCACCACTTTAACTGTTACTGAAGAATGTGTTGTTCCAACTTCTTACACCACTGATTTCGTTACTTCTACTTCTACTTTAGCTTGTACCGAATGTGAACACTCTACTGAAGCTCCAAAATCTTCTGCTCCAGCCACCACTGAAGCTTCTTCTTCTCAACCAACCACCTTAGCCGGTGAATCCACCTCTGCTCCAGCCACCACCGCTGAAGTTTCTTCTTACGAAGCTGGTGCCGCTAGAAACGTTGCTGGTGTTGCTGCTGGTGTTGCCGCCGTTGCCGCTGCTTTATTCTAAGCTCCTTAACTTTTAGTTTATCAACTTTAGTTTATTTTTTAATTTAATGTCATTTGGTTTGGTTTTATCTTTCATTTTTCTTTTTTCGTTTATAAAAAGTTTCTGTATTTTTCTTTACTGCTTTCTAATTACCCTTTCGTCTAAGATTTTTACTTCGGTTTAGTATTAATTAATATATTAATTGTCCTATTTTGTTTGTAGCATTGTTTCGATCTCGCAGCCTCATCGAATATCTCGAATATTTTCGATCTCTGCGCTCCCACTCCCTCACTGTTCCATCAGTGTTCCCACTACATCAGTGTTCCCACTACATCAGTGTTCCCACTACATCAGTGTTCCCACTCCCTCAACGCTCTCAGGGTTCATGGTTCATAGTTCATGGTTCATGGTTCAGTAGCAAAAAGAAAGTCGGTTCAGTAGCAAAAAAGAAAGTCTACAGCACGATGGTTTCCATTATGGTCTCCCACTAACGTACTCAGCATCGCTCTCAGCAGCTTAATAATTATTGATCGGACGGGTAATCATGCTTTATGCTGGATATGGCCGTAGACGTCGATTTCGAATTCGAGGTTACTATACGGCCATGTTCCTCACAAGGCAAATTTTCCGATTTTCATTGACGGGCCCGAAAGGTGGGTTTGCAGTAGCCACTGGTGTATGTATTTAATAAGTAATAAGCTCAATAGTTATTATCTACAGCCAAATGTGTAATATATGATGCCCGGGCCTGACTTATGCCAGGATCGATTCCATAAATCAAAACCGAAGTCCAATAAGATTTTACAAACATTGTTTGTGAAATATCATCGGGACAGATATCATAATACGTGTATATATATATAAGTAAGTAATTCCACTTTAGTGGAGAATTCTTTCTATGACTCTTCGTGGGCCTCTGTGACTGTTCCTATTGGTTAAATGGATAGAAGTATGGGTGATGACCATGGAGAGTTTTTCATTCGGTAATATACATTTTATATAATCTTAATATTTGGCTTTTGTTATATTAGTATTAATTGTAATAAGTTATTTCCTCCCTTTGAATAACAGCAAAAATATTAATCTATATAATAAATTAATCCACTCCATAATCAGTTATTAGTATGTATCTAGCTTTATGGTCATCCATACTGGAACATATGTCTATACGTATAAATTGTGGTCAAAACAGTCCAGCTCCCACTCTCCTTATCCATGTATGTTGAACCGTGAAGCTCTGCCGATGTACCGTTTGCAGACGTCCTTTGTAATTATATCGGTAAGGTTTATATACGTAGACCCTTTCATAATGGAAAATCCCATTGGTAATGGATAGAAGTAGACAATTAATTTGGTATAGACATGTGCTTCAGTTTGGTTTCAATGCATAGATCAACCGTCTAGGGTGCCTTGGTTGTCCGTTTGAACTCATGTCCAGACATCAAATAAACATGATTCAAACTGAATTGGCTGGCCTTGGTTACTTCCAGATATAGCACCATCCACTTTTCTACGACTACTTTAAATGCATTTTAAATGCAATTTCTTACCGTCCAGTGGATTAATGAATCAATGTTGTAACTGCTTGCGGCTGCGAAATCCTTCTTTTGATCAAGTACTTCCTCAAATACTATGTCATACTCCATATACTATATCGTACTCGATCATAATATATCATACTCCATATACTATATCTTAATCGATCATAATATATCGCTCGATCATAATATATCACTCGATCATACGCTATTGATCTTAAGCAAACAGACCAGACGTTATCACTGTTTTGGGTATGGTTACTCGCATCACCAGAAACTATATAAGAAGGCAGATTTCCTGAGCCGTCGAAGAAATTTAGCTCCTTGGGCATCCTAGTATCATTTTAAGATGCTCCATTTGCTTTATTATGTATGTTATGAATCTTCATTTAAAAATCCCCTTCCAGGTTCTAAGAATGTCTAAAAACTATACCTATCTATTCATGGAAGATGGAGCACCGAGTGTAAATACAAATGGAATGGTGGGCACTCATAAGTGTGCATGATCTGAGTTCTGGGTAGGTTAGTGGAGGATGTTTTTCGAATCTGGGGAGGTATTCTTTTCAAGAGTGAGACGATATTTAGTACTGGATACTATACCTGTCTATTCATGGTATCAAGAATCTAGCACCGAGTGTAAATACAACTAGGTGGGGGGGCACTCATTGGTGGGGACGAACTGGACTCTGAATAGAAGGTTTAGTAGAAGGTATTTGAATTTCGGAAAAGGGCATATTCAATGACCGAATATTATATCTATATAAGGTATCAAGAATCGAAATCCGAGTGTAAATACAACTAGGCCTGGGGCACTCATTAAAATATCTAAACCTTAGATAGGAATCAGTAGACGGTATCGAATATGTATAGTATAATATATGTAATTTTGCAATATTTAGTGTAGACTGCGAAAACACCTTGATATTTAGTTAATGTATACCCATTTTTTCACATTTTTTACAATTTTTACAATTTTTTACAATATTTACAATTTTTATCATCAAAACACATTTATTTAATCAGCTTTATCAGACATGACCTGTTTAACTGGTTCAGTTTCATTTATATATAATTTATGTTCTTGAATATATCGAATAACAGAATTAGGTAAAAGATATTGAACCGACATGCCTCTTCTTATAAATAATCTAATTTTAGTTGAACTAATATCATTATAAATCAATTGTTTAATCACCAAAACATTTCTTCTATGTTCGTACATTATGTCATGGCTTAATAAAAAGCTTCGAACATCAGCACCGGTTCTTTCCACAATTAAACATCCATATTTTCCTAAAATATGATGTAAATCCTGGTCGGCCCATACATCTGGTTCTCCCATTGATTCAATCAAATCTCCTCCGGCTAATAGCATTATTTTAACTCCTCTTTTCTCACCATTTGAGTCCCTTATTCCTCCTCTTTTAATATTGATTTCTTCATTGAAATGATCCAACACTAATGCGGTCCTCGTATATTTATTTTGCAATGATTCCCAGGCATCAACCATTAACCAAGAACTGGTTCTTTCACAAGCCAATTCACACATTCTAACCCGATGATGCGAGGGGGCCAATCCTTGTTTCTTATAATTATCACTAACTGGGGAGTAATATCCTCCGATAACTTCAAACTTGGTTTGTTCGTTAATTGCATCCAATGCCATTTCAAACATTCTCAAATGTAAATAAGTAATTGGGGAAAATGATCCACATGCAACTATAACCAAAGGATATTTATTATCTTCTGATAAGGTGGTAGCTAATCGATGAGTTGGAAACTGATACTTATCTAAACTTTTAGCTTGTCTCTGAATTCCATGCGGTACTTCTTCTAAATCTGCAATTTGTGACGATCTAACTTTGGCAGTTGGTGGTAATATTAACTTACCTCCTTTATTAATTGGTTTCTCTGGATGGCTTTCCTCTTCCTCACTCGACGACGTAGACAAGTCCGTATGCTTTCTTGGAATCCTTGATTCCAATCCTTTCTCCTTATTCTTATCTTCTCCAGCTTCACTCAATGATGGATGCGGTGGTGGGGCATCCACAGAATCCCCCAAGTCGGCCAATACAAATGGCTGGATTGGTGCATTACTTGGAATCTCCGACAGTGGAGCGGTGGGCTCGATATTTCGATTCAATGATGGTGGTGTGAAATTAGGATCATTAGTTGGATCCATCGTATATATTCTTTAAAAACCTTAATTTACTTGCTCAGCAATTTGTAACACGATTAACTAGTCTAATCCTCGACCTATACCTTTAATACACCAATGCTATAACAATATCTCCTGGATATCTTGATCTCAAACGTCAATAGCCTTAAACCAGTGCCAATTCAAGTCTACTTATGTCATAGACGTTGAGTTTTAACTCGGTTTTTTTTTTTTTTTTTTTTTTTCTTTGGTTTTTCCTCAGAGTCAATTTTTCCCACTGTTTTTTTTCTCTGTTTTAAGTAGTGCTTTTCTTACTTTTGTTCTGCTGCCATTATTCTGTCGAATGACCTCATTCCCTGGCTATACCCGTGGAAGATAACGCTGTTATCTGCTCGCAATGTATGGCCATCAAGCCACTGGGTCCGGGGTGGCCACCAGGCGTTGGCTGGGGATCTGCTCGGGTCCTTCGTCGGAGTGCTCCCCCCATCAAATCGGATTGTACTGTAATCTTACATTACCGGTTATACTTTAAAAGGCTGAAGGACGACTAAAACCCGATCGGACACCCACTTCATTGTGGTGGCCTCGGGGTTAGTTCTGCTCAATCCCCGAACACCTCAGTAGTCTTTGGAGGAGTTCACCGTAGTTAAAAAAATTGGCAAAAAGAAAAGCCCGATGCGGGGGTCGAACCCGCAACCTTGTGATTAAAAGTCACACGCTCTAGCCATTGAGCTAACCAGGCGCTTTCCATGCTGAGAAATTAGACATGGATAGCTAAGTTGAGTAGGTGCTATTTGAAGAAAATTTGAGCTTTTTCTGGCGAATTTCCAACCCAAGCAAGTTGGAGGCTTTGCTATGGTCTGGTATGGTTAGGGGGTGCAGGAAAGTGCCTGGACGGGATTTGGGATAAGAAATATATGGTGGGTGCAATAAAAAGTGTGGATGAAATGTATGATAATGGCAATCGGCTGTCGATAAGCAACCTATATCAAGTATAATCCTTGTGGCATGATATATACGGCCATATATTATGTGAATAGATTATCAAGGAGGGAATGAGAGAATTTTCTAATGAGCGACTACTTTGTAGCTGATTGAAGATAGCTCTTTGAAATATAGCTGAAGGATAGCTGAAGGATAGCTGAAGGATAGCTGAAGGATAGCTGAAGGATAGCTGAAGGATAGCTGAAGGATAGCTGAAGGATAGCTGAAGGATAGCTGAAGGATAGCTGAAGTATAGCTCTTTGAAGTATAGCTGAAGTATAAAACATTGAAGATAGTTCACTGAAGATAGCACATTGACGATAGCACATTGAAGATAGCACATTGACGATAGCACATTGAAGATAGCACATTGAAGATAGCACATTGAAGATAGCACATTGAAGATAGCACATTGAAGATAGCATATTGAAGATAGCATATTGAGGATATCTGATTGAAGCATAACTGAAGTATAGCACATTGAAGATAGCAGATTGAAGATGGTTCATTGAAGATAGTTCATTGAAGATAGTTCATTGAAGATAGTTCATTGAAGATAGTTCATTGAAGATAGTTCATTGAAGATAGTTCATTGAAGATAGTTCATTGAAGATAGTTCATTGAAGATAGTTCATTGAAGATAGTTCATTGAGAATAATTCATTGAGAATAGTTCATTGAAGATAGTTCATTGAGGATAGCACATTGAAGTATGACTGAAGATAGCACATTAGATAGCTCCGTGGACCAATATCCATTATTTGTTTTATATCTGTTGTAATGGTTACTCCCTATTATCAGGAATCTACAATTCGATATAAGCACGATTAGACTAATGGCTTATTGCGTGTGATGGTGCCGTGCTGAACCTATGTGGATCACGGTCTGATCCCCTCATGTTCTGGTATATGAGAAGTTTTGTGAAACTAAGAACCGAAACGTTTATACTTTAAAGAGGAAAGTCCGGAGTATTCAGCAGCAATCAGTCATAACTGTAGTACAGGTGTTTGATGCCGAAAGCTATATGAACAGGGACTTACTGTCAGCGACAAGAGTGGCGATGAAATCGATAAGCTGGGACTACGAGATGTATTAATCTTAGAACGATGATTGGAGCCCTAAGTATTGTGTTATAGCTTGGAGCATACGGCTGCAAAATTCGCAACCACTATCGAACACCCTCATGTGGTAGTCCCTAGTCCGTCAGGATCTGGAAATTCTTCGTATGAACAGCAAGTCCCAATACAATACATGAATCAATACATTAATACATTAATCAATACACTAATACATACATTAATACATTAATCATGCATTAACCAATACACTAATACATTAATACACTAATACATTAATCAATACACCATTAATAAATCAATACATTAATACACTAATACATTAATCAATCCATTAATAAATCAATACACCAACACGTAAATGCATAAATAATTAACATCAATACCTACAATGCAAATACCGACGTACAAGAGAACAGCCAATCAGAGCGCACCAATTGGTAAGCAGCTACCAACGCACCCGTGCACCTTAACAGACCATCCGCAAACGGAGAACAAAAAACGAAAGGGGAACCCTTAGTTTTGATTTTGCAACGCTTTTCGTGGAATTTTTCTTTTTTTCAGTAATAAAATTACTGTGATGAGGTTATAAATATAAATATAAAATTACATCGCTTTGTTCTTTCAAAAATTCTGTTTTTCGAATTAACATCTCTTCTTTGTTTAATAGGTATTTACCATTCGTCTATTAAAGGACCCCTAACAAAGGAGCAAGACAACAATCGCAGAAAACAGAGTTACTACCCCCCGTTGGCAGAGTTTAGAAAAAACACCCATACATTTTTACATTTTAGTTTTTGGATTAAACTCAACACAAATACTGAAATTTGTCAGTTTGCGATTGGAATACTCCTTTTTATCATAATTATAGAAGATGTCATTAGTAGGTATTAAGAATAGCATTGGTGCTTTATTGAAGAGAACCAAATCCGACGATGAATT
This sequence comes from Cerrena zonata, assembly GCA_038087015.1. Taxonomy (NCBI): domain Eukaryota; kingdom Fungi; phylum Basidiomycota; class Agaricomycetes; order Polyporales; family Cerrenaceae; genus Cerrena; species Cerrena zonata. Next base: position 40,604 of record JASBNA010000055.1, on the reverse strand, counting down.
GGAGCATGTTGATCATTTACTAAATCAAAATCAATCGCCATATGGTGCCACCGATAATCCTGATCGTGCCCAACAATCGGCAAACGAAGAAGCTATATTGAATGCGGTCAAGTCCAACGATTATAACGAGGAAGAGGATGAAGAAGCAAAGGGGTTTTTCACCAAATTTGACCCAAGAGTTATGTCGGATATTATTATTGGGTTATCGGATGGATTAACTGTTCCATTTGCATTAACTGCCGGGTTATCTTCGTTGGGTTCAACCAAGATTGTTATAACTGGTGGTATGGCCGAGTTAGTTTCTGGATCCATATCGATGGGTCTTGGTGGTTATTTAGCTGCCAAATCAGAATTGGACTACTATAAATCAGAAGTTAAAAAGGAAAAATTACAATTTTTCAAAAAACCAGAAACAATTAATCAAGACGCTGCTGAAATCATGTTAGATTTAGGGGCTTCAGAATCAACCATTGCCTCATTTTTAAAAGATTTAGATTCCCAACCAAAAAATTTAATTGATTTTGTTATTAGATTCGGTAAAGGCTTAGAAGAACCCGCTGAAGGTAGAGAAATCACTTCAGCTTTAACCATTGGTTCCAGTTACTTTTTGGGTGGGTTCATTCCTTTAATTCCTTATTTTTTTTGTCATATAGTGGAAACCGGCTTAATTGCTTCAGTCATTGTCATGATTGTTACTTTATTCATTTTTGGTTTTATTAAAACCTCAATCTCTTTAGGTGAAGATTGTGGTACCAATAAAAAATTCACCGAAGGTATACAAATGGTTCTTATTGGTTCGGTGGCGGCCGGGGCTGCTTGGACCCTTGTTTATTTCATTGATAATTAATCTTTTGCATCATCGCTGGCTAAGTATGGATTTCAGCATTACTGGGAAGCTGTAGATATTGTTTACTGTGTATATTATTTAATCTTAACGTCTAATATGTCTCTATTGGTTGTAAAAAAAAAAAAAAAACTGTACGGGTGTAGGAACAACGTGTACGGATCTTTATTTGGGGAAGGATTTATAATTTTTTTTTCAAACTTTAGTGGCAATTCAACCATTACCTTACCTTCTAATCAATCATTAAAATGTCCCAAAGAGCTGCTAATCTTGCTTCAAGACTCGCCATTGGTGCCGGTGTAGCTTTCACTTTAGGTGAAGCTTCTATATACGATGTCGAAGGTGGGAAACGTGCAGTTATATTCGATCGTTTGAAAGGGGTTCAACCACAAGTTATCGGCGAAGGTACCCATTTCTTATTACCATGGTTTCAAAGAGCAATTATCTATGATGTTAGAACCAAACCAAAAGTGATGGCCACTACTACCGGTTCAAAAGATTTACAAAATGTATCATTAACCTTGAGAGTGTTACATCGTCCAGAAGTTAGAAATTTACCAAAAATTTATCAAACTTTAGGTTTAGATTATGATGAAAGAGTTTTACCAGCAATTGGTAATGAAGTTTTGAAAAGTATTGTTGCCCAATTCGATGCTGCCGAATTAATTACTCAAAGAGAAGTGGTAAGTGCAAGAATTAGACAAGAATTAAGTAAAAGATCCGATGAATTTAACATTAAATTAGAAGATGTTTCAATTACCCACATGACTTTTGGTAAAGAATTTACTAAAGCCGTCGAACAGAAACAAATTGCTCAACAAGATGCTGAAAGAGCTAAATTTTTGGTGGAAAGAGCTGAACAGGAACGTAGAGCTAATGTTATTAGAGCAGAAGGTGAGGCTGAATCTGCCGAAACCGTTTCAAAAGCTTTAGCCAAGGCTGGTGATGGTTTATTAATGATTAGAAGATTAGAAGCTTCAAAAGATATTGCTGGTTTGTTAGCTAACTCTCCAAATGTTTCTTACTTACCAGCTGGTGGTAAACAAGGTAATGGTGATGGTAATAACTTACTCTTAAACGTTGGCCGTTAATCCCCCATTTAAATAAGTCATGTACATAGTTATTTAGTTTGAAAAATTATACAAAAAAAAAAAAAATCCTAAAAATGTAATCTCTATATACAAAATTATATATTTAATTCAACTAATTCATCATAAGCTCCAGGAGTGGTTACTTTGCCTGATCTAATTAAACTTTCAATATCTTCAACTTCTTTAACGCATCCACTAGTTAAATTTAAAATATCTTTACTATATTTCCCAACAACTATATCATCTTCAACTCTAACACCAATTCCTTGATAGGCTTTTGGCCATTTATCATCCTTTGGTACATACACCCCTGGTTCTATTGTTACCACATTACCAGCCTTCAATTTTTGATATCTTGAAACTGAAGGAATGTCATGTAAATCTAAACCTAAATGATGACCAATATAATGTGGATACAAATATCTGCTAACGTCACCAGAATTAATTAATCCAAATCCTGGTAAATTTTTCAATTCTTGAGTTAAAACTTTAACTGAAACTTCATGAATATCATTCAATGATACTTGATTACTTTCAAAACATTGATCAATACAAACTTTATTTGCATTTAATACAACTTGATATATATCTTTTTGTTCGGGTGTGAATCCTTTAGGTGAGTTTGGCCATGTTCTTGAAATATCAGCACAATAACCCCCTAATTTTCCTCCAGCATCCACGAAAACCATCTCATCCTTATATAACAAGTCATCATTTCTAGTATAATGAATAATTAATGCGTTTGATCCACTGGCAACCACTGGAATATATGCTTGTCTATCACAACCTCCTTTAACAAATTGGTAATCCAAGTACTTCGACAAAGTCTTTTCAGTATGTATTGGATCGTCACTCCCGACTTTGGCAATGGCCTTGTTAATAGCTCTTGATGATATTTGGCCGGCTTTATGCATTACTTTGATTTCAGCCGGGGATTTGATTGATCTTTGTTTTGCAATGGTAGGTTTAATCGATCTGATTAAACAATTTCTGGAATTTTTCAAAGTTTCATTAATTGTATTAGGAATCTTATTGAGGGAAAAATTATTGAAAAAAGTTTGAAACTTCGATGAATTATTAACCCCTGATCTTGATTTGTTCTTATCGTCCCAATATACATATTCATTTTTCTTCAATAATCCATCCAAATATCTATCAATCTTATTAATATCCTCAACATAATCGGCATTGAAAAAATCATAAGCTCCTTGCATTCCCGATCTTTCCCCTTCCCATAATTCAACCGCTGGATTCTTGGTGGGCACCAACATATGCAACGCAATATCTTCGTCGCTACCTGTATTCAGCGTTTTTTCAATTATGGCAACGGAGTCCGGCTCTAGCCATCCAGTCAAATAATACAAATCGTTATCCTGTTGGAACTCATGAAATACACTACCACTGCTGAACTGCACTTGATTACCAACCAATATAACTATGGACTTGGCTGGTAACTGGGCCATAAGCTCGGCCCTTCTATCATAATACTCCAACGCACTGATCCCAGGAGTCAAATATCCTGGCTCTGGTAAATAATGTCTTCTTGTTTCATGGGTAGCTTGTCCAGTACTAAACAATTCCGCAGGTCGGGTTTCAATTTGTAAGTACCTCTTACTTGCGTAGACATTTCCAGCCCTAATCGACCGCATCCCCCACAACCGAGCCTGTCTTATGGCTCCTAGCCTCAACGGGAGTAGACTTATCATCACGAACTTGAAAGGCTGCAAAATTTCAACAATTGCAAAATTGTTAAAAAAAAAAAAAAAAAAAAATAGCAATTTTTCAAAAATACTCGAGGAAACCAGTGATTTTTTTTGTTCTTTTGCTCCAAGGGAAAAAGCATGTCATGAGTTTTTTTAGTAAGATCGCACACCTTATCGAAGACATAAATCTTTCTTGAATCGTCTTCTTAGATAGATACACCAACCGGCCCAAGATCATAGAACAGCGTAATGGCCAGCTTATACTTTGATGCCAACCGAGGATTTTGTTTAAATCATGACGTTGACCTGGAACGTCACCACCATAATCCATTGAGAAGACTTTCCAGATCCAATAATAAGACAATTAGGACCAATGGGTTTGATTTGCTACCATTGGATGAAGATGAAAGTGGGAGCAGTAATAATGACACTGATGGGTATTTATCACCGGGACTGGGTACAGGAAGGAAGAATTCTACCGTCTCTGACACCAGTGGAACATCCGAGTCTCTGGGGAAGAGCAAGAAGAAGTCAAAGGAGGACCGTAAGGAGAAACGTAGACAGAAAAAACACAATTCATATATGAAGAAACTTAATAAGCTTTCAGATGACATTAAGCATAAAAGTTTACTTGATACTTTCAAGAATGAGGAGGAAGAATATAATCCATATTATACCAAGCATCAATTAACGACATCATATAGTAAGATATTACAATTATTCAATAGGAATAACAAAGAAGATTTCAAGTTATTTCAATTCAATTCAATTGCATTTTATAAAACCGATTTGGACTACTTGTTGCCGGAAGAATGGTTGAATGATAATAATATATCATTTATATATGAATGGTTGATCAAAACGTTTGTGAATCCAAATCCGTTCAATTTCGAAGTTCAATTATTATTCCCATCCTTAGTTCAATTGCTTTTGCACTCATCAATGGAAGGTAATTTAGAAGAAATGTTACCTATGAAGGAATTGATGAAACTGAAATTTATTTTCATGCCATTCAATCAATTAGAAGAAGATGAAGTTAACTTAGAAAAAGCCAATAATGGAGATCATTGGATATTGTGTTTGCTTTGTCGTATAAATAATAAACTTTATGTATATGATTCAATGGCTTTTGAAGACGAAACTGATGAAAGACAAGATCACTTATTGGAACAATTGGTGGAAAGATTACAATCGTGTAAATCTTTGTTTAAAAATAATTCAAAGATTGAAATTGTCAAGATGACTTGTGATCAACAAGACAATTCAGATGACTGTGGAGTTCATGTCATTATGAATACTTGTATATTGATTAAACGATTATTTTATGGTGATAAAAGTGATGAAGACGCCGTCGACGATGAAACTAATTCAAACAATGATAATGATAATGATGATGATGCATTTAATCCAAGTGATTATAAAGTTAATTTAGATTTAAGCGAACTTAAATTGAATGCTTTAGATGCTAGATTATATATGATGACTTTGATTCATAAACTATCTCAAGAAGAAGTTGAAAAAATAGAAGATTAACTAAAAAATCTCTCAGTAAGTATACCTCTCATTAGACTAGCGAATGAATCAGATTCAAGATCACTCGATAATGTATTTAATTCCTTTTGTAATTTCAAAATCCTTAAATTGTCATCTTGTTGATTTATATCATTGAAGAAATAATCTAATTTCGAATTATATCCAATTTGTTGTTCACCAAGATTTAGAATCGACATTAGTGCTAATAAATCATTAGATATTTCTTCCGACTGTGACTCTTTATAACCTAATTTTTTCAACATTGTAAGCCTTGGAATTTTAGAAGATACCGATAAAATTAATAAAAAATTTTTAAATCAATGATTAAATTAAGATAATAAATGAATTTTTTAACATTTGAAAAGTTATTTATAAATCTTTCATTCGATGAGGGTAATAAATAACCGAGTTTTGAATAAATTTTCAAAATGAATTGATCATTAAGCAATTTAGCTTTCGTTTCCAAAGTGTTCAATTCAGAAATATTTAATAACAATTGATAAATACTAGATTCGAGCCCATCATTAGATACGATCAAATCAATAAGTTGTTGATCAATGAAATTCCTTGGATCTTTATTGGTAGTATTACCAAAGTCATTCATAAGAGTTAATTCTTTAAAAGGTCTTGTGAAAATTGAAGCCAAACAAATAGCTGAAAGTAATTCTGACTTGAATTCAAAATCATTAAAAATTATTTCAAGGGTTGTAATATTAGGTATATTACTATTAGATAGTAATATTTCATAGCAATTTTCTAAAAAATGATTCATATCATTTTCTTCAAACATAAGAATTACATTTAACCATTTAATTAACCAGAAAAATTTCAATTCTCTGACAAGGCCCTTTTTAGTCAAATCCGATAATTTTGAAATGGTATTATCATTAGACTGATTTTTCAATGAATTGAAAAGTATTTCATTTTTAGCATAATAAAAGTTGATTTTCTTCAATAAATTATCATAGTTTTTAATTTTACTGGATATAGCACCTAAGTTATTATTACCAATTGGGTTTGAATAACTTGAAGTCGGTTCATTTTCAAACAGTTCATCAATTGGGATTTTCTCCTTATCTTCAGAAGTTGGGCCCAACTGAAAAGATGCACGATTAGTAGAAGTCGTCTCATTATTATTAGGAAACCAAAGTTGACTATAAATTTGTAATATGAATTGATAAAAAAAGAATTCAACGTACTTATTATCAACCAATTGAGTGTGATTATGAGCTTGAGATTGGAACTGAATAAACGAACTGAATAGATTAATGAAGTAGGATGCTTGTTGATAATCATTCTTTATCATAAAGTGAATATAAACTTTTTTAAATTCATCAAATTTAATTGATTTATCATCTTGGTTCAAATCATCATTTTCTAGCAGCTTTCTAAATTCTTTTAAATTCAATAAACCTTCGTCCTGTTCAATAGAAGAAATCCATTCTCCACTGTACTTATGAGACACTGAATGGCTACTCAAGTGGTCAATCATCGCTTGATAACTTGGATGAAGCGTTTTATATTGATCCATCAATTCCAAGCATGATTGAGCGGCTAGTGTTAAATCATCAAATTCACCAGCGGCTAATTGGGACGAATTGATTAAGGTATCAAATTGATTAGCCAACCTTGGGATCCTAAGAAAGGATACGTTCAACTGATCTGGAGCTTGTGAAGTCATTGTTGAGCGATGGTTAAAGTAACTGATAACTAGGTTGATTTTTTCCTCTCATTTTGAACTTACAATTACAATTTTACAACTAAATACCTCTAAATACATATATACACCTATTAGTCTATAAAATCAGGGAACTTGTACGGTAAGAATTACAAATGTTAAATAGAATCAGAGCAATACCCCACGAAAGCGGGATCCAACAACTCATCGGCAAAGAACCAGCTTTGTAGATGGCCAGCAACATGACTCCAACCACGGCTCCACTGACGAAACCCTGGATCGAGCCTGATAGCACGTAGATCACAATCACCAAGAGACTATTGAGTATGCCCAGTTTTGAATATGGCAGTAGTTGTTTTGTTTTTTCATTATATTCATTAGATTTATCAGGTTTAGGCTTATCTTTACCATACTGGGAGAACCGATAAGGATTCATGCTGATATTGAGCGCAGCAATGCATCCCACTAGCAAGTAGATGGCTCCAAAGAGTATAAGCGACCAATAAACGGTGAATTTCCAAATATCTATCGAGTAGTATAAAAACAGTTGTTGATATTCAGATTGCGTAGCCCCCAACGGCCAGTACAACGCCGGGAACCGAGGCGTGGTGTATCCGATGGGGATATTCAACGAACTGACAAACACCTTCATTATCAAATTGGAATAGCAGACCAAAAGCCGTCAAGTTGAAGTAATAAAGTGTTGATGTTAGCGGGTCGTGCACAACTGTCGGGAATTTTTGATTCTTTTTCTTTAGAAAAATCGCCACTGGTGAAAAGAGATAGTTAGTTTTTAAACCAGGTTAGACTAGCCAGACAGAAGCAAAAGCAATTGATAGGATATCGTAGAGTCATAACAGATTAATAAGTACACAGATTGATAAGAACATATAGAATAGAGTTACGATGTCCAGAAGATACGATTCCAGAACCACCATATTTTCACCAGAAGGTAGATTATATCAAGTTGAATATGCACAAGAAGCCATATCCAATGCTGGGACAGCCATTGGGATTTTATCAGAAGAAGGGGTTGTATTGGCTTGTGAGAAGAAGTTTACTTCCAAGTTATTAGATGATGAAGGGTCTACTGAAAAATTGTATATTTTAAATGATAATATGATATGTGCAGTTGCTGGTATGAATGCTGATGCTTCTATATTAGTTAATCGTGCCAGAGTTACTGCTCAACAATATTTGAAGACTTATAATGAAGAAATGCCTTGTGAAATGTTGATTAAACGAGTTTGTGATGTTAAACAAGGTTATACTCAACATGGTGGGTTAAGACCATTTGGGGTTAGTTTCTTATATGCTGGTTACGATGACAGATATCAATTCCAATTATTTACTTCTAATCCATCTGGTAATTATAGTGGTTGGAAAGCAACTTCAATTGGTGCTAATAATTCTGCTGCTCAAACTTTATTAAAAAAGGATTATAAAAATGACTTAAGTTTAAAAGATGCTTGTGATTTAGCTATAAAAGTGTTATCTAAGACTATGGATAGTTCAAATATGAATAGTGAAAAATTAGAATTTGCTACTTTAAGTTTATCAAAACAACATGAAGGTAAAGTAATTCAAAAAATTTGGAAAGATCTGGAAATTGATGCTTTAATTAAAGATACCGGGGTTTTAGATGAAAAAAATCAAGATGATGATTAGTTGCATATATAATTAATAAACTGTAAAATATACTGGATTTGTAGATGGAGTTTAGGGTTCTGGTTTAGCGTTGAAAATCTCAGACCGCAACTAAATAAGTTGTAAAAAAAAAAATTAACGGAAAAAGATCTAATAGAATAAACTACATTTTGCCAATTGAACATGGATATGATTAACGTTGGTATAGGAGATACCAATTCCCGTAAGAATCAGAAGCTTCTTTCGGAAATCAATAGCAATAATACCATATCAATTAAGTTAACTAAACATTTAAATGAACTCAATGCTTTCACCAAAGAGTTTCTCAGCCAACAAGCACCGATATTAATGAACTATTCTAATACTGCAAATGAAGAAATTGATCAATTGCAAAATGTCTTCCAAGAAGTGTACTCTTTGTATCAAGTGGATAAGTCTAAGGTTAAGAAATTACCAAGTTTAGCCCAATTAAAATCACTCAGAACCAATTTAGGAGATTTCCAAACCAATAAGGTGGATCCGCTTAGTATTAGTTTGACTAATTTCATTAATTATTATACTCTAATTGGAATTAATCAAGAGTTATCAACCACCATCATATATCGAACCATTGTCAACTATAATCAAATCAATTATTGGACCAACCTTCAAGAATCAAATTTACTGAAATTGGTTTATGGTATTCAAATCTTACCAATTGAAATATGGAACTTGAGTCAAGGAATCTTATTACAGTCAAAGGAAAAACTCAAGTTCAGTAATTACGATGTCCATGGAAGTTTTACCGAAGAAGATAATATAGTTTATCACAACATTGAATTATTTAAGAGATTTTTAGCAATTGCTAAAAGCAGTTTTGTTGATTTTGTTAAAGATTCAGTAAGACTTACTAACCCTATAAATTTTTTGCAGAAAAAGGAATCAATGAGAGAAGTGATTGGTAGAATCGTTAACTCACCCGTTCAAATGATTAACAAGCGAATTACAGCCAAGATTGAACTAATCAATAAACAACTCGAAATCAATTATGAGCAATTGGGATTGTTAATGAAAAACTTGCCAATTGATATATTACAAAATGAGAAATTTACCAAGGAAATTGAATTTGAAAGTAATTTAAGAATTTTGGAAAAAATCAGTGATTTAGAATTACTGATAAGTTCTAATTCGATCAATCAACGTATCAACACTTTAACTGATCGTATCAATGAAATGAGTCAGTATCATGAACATTTATTGGCAACTCAAAAACCAGGGGATTCTCATTAGATACTGGCCAATGCTATTAATTCTTATCAAATACGGACCACTGCAATCAATTAACTTATTTCAAAATCGAAAACTTATCTGTCAATGGATCCAACATAACTTGATTGATACCATAATTGGGTTCTGGACTAATTGGGTAATCACCCCATTAACTAATATGTTTGGGATTTTAAGAAATGACGAAATGAACGAATTAAGTATCACCAGTAAAGAATCTTTGAAAAGCGATTTAGATTCTTTAGAAAGAATGGTGATTGATTATGCCGTGGATTATAACAAAACTGACGAAAGTGATGAATTGAAATTACAAATCCATAACGCCGTCAATCAAGGTGATTTAACTATTTTGATGTCAAACTACGAACAAGATTTGAAAAATCCAATCAAATCTCTAGTGAAAGGTTCTTTGGTCCGAGCTTTATTGATCCAAATCCAGAAAACCAAAGTAGATGGTGGTTTGGCTATCAACGGTATTGATAAATTATTAAAGTCCCAACAATTAGTCTTTGGGGTGGTTTCAATCAGTCCTTCGATCTTTATTATTTACCAACTTTACAATCAATTGATCAGTAAGCGCAATGAAAGAGGCTTGATCATCAACGGCGAAAACGTCAAATTCATTTGTCTCAAATCATTAAACAATATCGAAAAGCTCATCATCAAAAAGGATGATAACTTGATCGATGACGGCAAGATATTCATTGAAATCATCAACTTGATCATCCAATCCAAAAAAGTCATCCCCAAACAATTGAAATCAGAATGGATCAGCGACTTGAATGCCTTGAATGAAGACGCCACCTCCACCGACGATAAGTTGAAAAACATCAACCGTATCTGGAACTTATACGGAGCCTACTTTAGATAAATGTACGTTTTGCAGTAATTCATAAAATAAAACCTGTACACCACAAACCCGTCACATGACCACCCCCAAACAGCCTCTCCCCCTCCAGCAACCGCACTAAACGCCATGTGAATAAAGGAACATCAACCGAAACTGCGAACGGTAAACGTCATTTCGCGCCCCGGGACACGACCCCGGTCTTTTTGGGGGTCTCGGGCACGACTCTTACCAAAGGAGAAACCATCATTTGGTGGAGGGAAACAAAAACTTGTCGAAGGTCCTACTGGCATTTGTGGGGGGAGAACAAGATATGACTGTAATTTGTAGAGACGGCACAACCAGAGTAGCGGATAAGGACAGAGCGTAGCAAATAGGGAATGCTAGCGTTTCATGGGGAGTTTAGCTGATTAAATTAGACATTCAAAATAATTAGAAAGAATAGACAAACCTGCTTCCCCACCCCCACAAAACGAACAAACATAAAAAATTGAAAGATCCTTTACTGAGAATTTTTATAAAATGTTATACTTTCTTTTATAGCTATTGATAAAGTTCTTTATGGCTTTGCCAAATACACTGGAAGGAATAAAATGAATTCGGCTACAGTTAGTGCCACTACCCCAGGCACAACTAACACTAGTGATACCACCGGGACCACTAATACCCCTGGTGCAACTGGTTCAACTCCGACAAAGAAATCAGCTACCGCTAAATATGGATCCAAGACCCCATCGGGGAATGCTCGAATCTTTAATTGTAAACAGTGTAATCGAGCATTTACCAGAGAAGAACACTTAACCAGGCATACTTTATCAACTCATAATAAATTAAAACCATTTATATGTGGAATATGCTCACGACCTTTTTCAAGAAGAGATCTTTTATTAAGACATGCTAAAAACTTACATCAGGGTAGTGAATTGGCAGTAAGCAGATTAAGAAGATCTTATAAGAAAAATAAAGATGGTGAAGAAATTGAAATTGATGAAGATGCCGAAGCTGATGAAGAGGTGGATTCTGCGTCGACTTCTTCTCCTACTTCTTCTAACTCGGAGGTTGATGATAACTTAAGCTCTGCCACTAGCTCGACCACCACTACATCAGCAAATGATTCGAAACCAAAATCAGATACTCATCCAGAAAGTCATAAACTGGATCAATATGAAACCCCAGAGAAAAAACGATTGAAAATGTCAGTCAATATGCTAGTTAGTTAGCTTTCTATCCTCATTCCTCTTCAATTCTTCGTATTCAATTCTTCCTGCATTATATTTTGTTATTTATTAAAATTAACGATGGTTCGTTTGGTAATCCTTTGATGTAGATTATGATCCCCTCTAACGGTATTTAATGAGTTCCGACCACACACGTCACGTGAAGAGAACGAGATACCGGTTCTCATACACTTTTTTTTTTTGTTTTGTTTGGTTTGGCAGTAAAATTTGGTTATCATTGCAAAATGATAGAAATTGGTACGCCGGTATTTCAATCGTTGATAAGGTATAATGATTCACAGTGGTATGTGATAGTGACCGACAAGGGGAAGCATTTTTATTTCAATAAGGCTTTGAAAAAGTCCTCCTGGTCAATTATCGAATTGGCGAGAGACTATCAAGTGAATAAAGATGAGTTTGTGCATGGGATAAACTTTGACGAAGTAGCACTTCTTATGGGTAAAGTGAATGGCCTAGCAGTTGATGAGGAGAAGAAGGCTGCAGAGGCGGAAGCGAAGGAGGAAAATGAAGTAGAACAAGTGGAAGAGGAAGAGGAAGAGGAAGAGGAAGAGAAAGAGGAAGAGGAAGAGGAAGAGGAAGTAGACCAACTTGACCTTGTTAAAAAGTTGTTGAAAGAAGAAGGTTTTATGAACGAAAAGAAAGAAGAACCCAAAGGGTTGAGTCTTGGGTACTCTTCCAGCGAAGAGGAAGAAGCTGACGCCAAAGAAGAGTCCCATTCAGATCAAGAAAGCATTAATCAAGGACTCGATTTATCAATTTCAGATGACGAAGATATCAATAAAGAAGAACCAGTTTCAGATGAAGAAGACATTAATAAAGGACTAGATCTCTCAGTGTCTGATGAAGAAGACGGAAATTCGTTTTTCCAGCTTCTCGACAAATACAAAGACCAAATCTCATTATCAGATCCCTGGTTCATTGTTCAGGATGAACTAATAACAGAATTTATTAAAAATCCGGAATATTATTCAATAGACGATAACTTGAAAGAATCATTATACGAGAAATGGGTTAGGTCTCAAGAAAACCCTCAACCAACAACATCAGGACCAAAAACATCGGCAAAACCAACATTAATACAGTCATACTATCATTTTTTACAAGACTTCAAAAACGAATTGAAGAACTTATATTTCAACGATTTTAAGCAAAATTTTAAAAATGAATTTAAAAATTTCACCCAAGATAAAGATGAAAGTCAGTCCTTTTACGAAAATCATTATAGATTATTCAAACTTACTATCAATGATCATTCAAATTTAGAAAAATCATTGAAAAAACAGAAAAAACTACCAAAAGACATCAATTTCAAGAAACAAAGGCTAACTGAATTTTTGAATTCAAACTTGTCTTCAAAAGAAACTTCTAATCTTAACATAGCGTCGTCCAATGACTTCGATCAATGGATACAGCTTTGCAATAAACTTCATTTACCCCTTAACGTAATTCAAGATCCTCTAAACTTTATTGTTGGGGACGAAAAAAGACTACAATGTTACCTTGAAGTTTTGAATATCCCAACCTAATTAAAAGATTATTTAGAGTTATTATTGTAAGCTTATTTTAGAAGGAACACTCACATTGAAAGAAGGTATGTAAGGTTGCAATTACCCGAAAAGCATCTTTCTGATTGTTTTAATTACGATCTTGCAATTTGTACTTTGTTTTTTCCCATAGAAACAATACAAAGCACTATTGGAAAAAAAAAATAAAGTAAAAGTAATACAAACACCCAAAAAGTTTATAAAAACTTTAAAATGGTGGCATTTTAGCTTGAATCTCTAGGTGTTATCTCCTTCTTGAAATTTAAATCTTCTTCTTTTCCTTCTATTGCTAAATTGTTGATTCCTAAAGGCTATATTTCATCTTGAAAAAATTTTTTTTTTTTCAGTACTGGTCTCATAGAATTTAGTTATGTCGTCTGTTCCTTCTGCTGCAAGCAGAGTGGTTGTAACGGGTCTTGGTTTGGTTACCCCTTTAGGTGTTGGTTTGAAACACAATTGGCAAGGAATATTAGACAGCAGTTGTGGTATTATTTCAACAACTAGCTTCCCTGATTATGAAACTGCCGGTTGGGATAAGATCCCAGCAAAAGTTTATGGGAAAGTTCCTAGAGGCTCTCTTAAAGATGGTAAATGGGATCCATTAGATCATTTTGAATTAGCCGAATCAAGAAGATTGGGTATTTTCTCTCAATTTGCAATTGCAGCTGCCGATGAAGCTATTAAAGACTCAAAACTCGACCTTAATAACCTTGATCGTGAAAGAATTGGTATCACTGTTGGAAGTGGGGTTGGTTCTTTTGATGATATTTGTGAAGGTACAACAACTTATGATGCTAAAGGTTATAAAAGAATGAATCCTTTATTTGTACCTAAATTATTAATTAATATGGCTGCTGGTAATATTTCAATTAGACATGGTATTAAAGGTCCTTTACATACTGCTTCAACTGCTTGTGCTACGGGTTTACATTCTATTGGTGATGCTTACAATTTTATTAAAAATGATTATGCTGATGTCATGGTTGCTGGGGCTTCAGAATCAGTTAACCATCCACTAGGATTATCAGGTTTTGCGAGAGCAAGATCTTTAGTTACTGACTTTAACGATGATCCTTCAAAAGCTTCAAGACCCTTTGATGCTTCAAGATCGGGATTCGTGTTAGGTGAAGGTAGTGGTGTCTTAATTTTAGAAAGACTTTCAAGTGTTCTTGAAAGAGGTGCTCAAGATCAAATTTATGGAGAAGTTCTTGGTTATGGATTGAGTGGTGATGCTCATCATATTACTGCCCCAGCAACCACCGGTGATGGTGCCTATAGAGCAATGGCAAATACCTTGAAAAGAGCAAAGTTAAATCCAAATGATATTGATTATATAAATGCACATGCAACCTCAACTGTTTTAGGTGATAGAGCTGAAAACAATGCAATTAATAATTTATTTGGAGATCATAAGAATTTGTCAATCTCATCAACAAAATCAGCTATTGGGCATTTATTGGGTGCTGCAGGTTCAGTTGAAGCAATTTATGCCATAAAAGGTTTGAAAGAAAATATTTTACCCCCAACCATTAATTTAGAAAAAGTTGGTGGACATCCTGACGATGATCCAGAGAAATTTAATAAATTTGACTATGTTCCAAAAGTTGCTAGATCAAAGGAAATCAACTATGCATTATGTAATTCATTTGGTTTTGGTGGTGTTAACGCTTCGATTGTATTTGGTAAATATAATTCATAAACTACATAGTATCTAGAATAAAACAAAAAGAAACGTTATTAATTATTACATAAAATTTAACATTTGTGAACCAACTTATTTTTTGGAAATTTATATCCAGCATCTTCCCAACTAGTTAAGTTAACATTTTGATAAGCATTAGCGTGATTTTCAATGTAATCAGAGGTTGGATGATCTTCTGGATCACAAGTAACATTAATTTCATCTTCTGGTTGATATATTCTAACATGATCAACACTCATAGTAGCAGGAAATTGTAAAGCATTCCAATCAATATAAGCCCAATTATTTGAAATACCCAAATTCATAACAATTGACATTGGTTCTTTTGATAATCTTCTCCAACCAACATTACCATTTGGAGCCAATGCTTGAGCTTGAACAGTAAGGGTTGGTTCACCAACATACCAAGTTAAATAACCATCTTTGTCATGTGACAACCATTCGAAACCATATTGTTGGAAATAACCTTCACCTTCATACCATTTAGTATTTAAAGTAGTGGTACCAGAAACAGCTTGTTGATTTGGACCACCAGTATAAGTATTCATAGTAGTAATATCAGGATCATAAATTTCAACAAAATTATAATCTGGATAATACCAAATATCCATTGGAGCAATTTGATAAGATTGAGATGCAATACCTTGATATTTAGTTGTATCAATTTCACCTTCTAAAATATCAATTTCTGGAGCACCACGTCCAGTACCTTGATTTGGATGATCTTCACCTGGACAAGTACATTTATTTAATCTTTGACCTGGTAAATAACTAATACCATCAGGCGAAGATTGATTTGCAGTGATACCTGCATCACATTCTTCATAAGTGTAAGGCCAAACCCCTTCAGTAGTCGCCATATAACCTGGTCTACCCAAGTTACCCATAGTCCATAAACCAGGCCATAACCCAGATATATTACCGTAGAAAGGTAATTGAGCCTGAAACTAAAATTAAACCTTGGGAGAAACATAATTTATTCCAAGAATGAAGCATACCTGATCTGTAGAATAAGTCATGATTTTTAATAGCATCCATTCTTAATTTTAAAGTACCATTTTTAGTAGTAACAGGCGTCAGGGTCATACCATTCTAAATCTTGAGTTGCAGCATAATGAAAGTCAGGAGCATAAAAGAATTGGTCATCACCTTCGTAAAAAGTTCTACCTTCGACATTAAATTCATCACTGAAAACCAATTTCCATTCTTTACCTTTTGAATTTTTAATTTTTCTAGCTTCATCTGGAGTATCAGGATCAACCAAACTAGTTCTAATTGAAGAAACCAAGGGATACGAATATGGAGATAATTTTTCGTAAGATTCTGGTTTATAAGGAGAAGTAACCCCAGAATAGGTCAAAACTGGTAAGATAACAAAAATAACGATTGCCACGATTGCTAAGGATAAAATCCCACAAATCCCACCAAAAGATCTTTTATCGATTCTTTTAAGATCATAAGAGAAACGATGTTTATCATAATGGGCGTCAGCAATTGGATCTGGATTATGCAAATAATCATCAGGTTCTTTTTCGTCTATGTGTAAAGGAAACAGTTGAGCAGGATAGCCACCAAAAGGGCTAAAATCTGAACTATGTAAAAATGGATCAGTTAAAGATTCATCATCTTTTGAATATGCGAGCCCAGCTGCTGCGGCACCAGCACCAGCACCAGCACCAGCAGCACCAACTGCCGGAATTATTTTGATTATTAAGAGAGTTGAGAGAAGTACTTGATACCACTCTTGAATTAGCCATCGAAGGATACCTATCGTAAGCAGGAGGAGCATTAATATTATTTGAATCTGGCATTAACGTGTTACTAGTTTGACTAAGGGCATTATAACGATAACCGTTCGAAGTAGTTTGGTTTCTAGCATTGGCAAAAATGTTTTCTTCGTTTGAAGAATGTTGGGATGATAATAAGTTTGAAGTTGTACCATTTTGACTATAATACCCATTATAAGGTCTACCGTAAGTATCTTCGTCCGATTGACTATAAGATTGGCCATCAAATGAAGAAGCAGTTTCTTCTTCTTCAGTAGGGTTGACAAAAGGATTTTGATTATGAAGCTCACTAGAAGGTCTTCTCGAGTCTTCACTCAAGACATTTACTTGAGGAGTATTAAAAGTCAAATCTCGTTGGGCCATGATTGCAAAAAAAAAACTTTCTCGAATCAACAGCTGAATAAATAAATAAATAACCTATCAAAATGAACAAGACCCAAAGAGATCTATAACGAAATGAATAATGCAAATATGAGTAAGAACGAGTGAATCGGTCGATTTGGACTTCAAAGCCAACTGATCAACGAAAGGCGCAAAAATTTCTAGTAAAGAGCTCAGTTATTTGAAGCTCGATCTTCTTGCAACAAAAAAAAAAAACACTGGATACAAGTCAAACACAAGTTTACAGAACAAACGAACAAGATTAGAAGAAAGAGAAAGAGAAGTAATAACTTCAGAGATCGAAAATCGAAAAGAAAAAAAAAAAAAAACTAATAATAAAATAAAGTAAAATAAAAAGAAAGGCCAGTTATAAGCCTACAAACAAAAAATAGAAAATAAAGAGTACAACATGTTAGCAACACTCAAATGGGGCTATTAAACAAAGCTTTTAAGGTACGTTTTCCTTTACTGTACCAATACATAATACTGTTTATAATTTTATATTAGACAAAATCGGTTTAGGGCCCTTAACAGATTTATTATGGCTATGTCCCTCTACTGTATATACTGCAATCCCTATACAGTATTTCCCAGCTGACATCTGTCAACCTATTCCAGTCCAACCTTCTTTCATCCTTGGTCCACCCTCGATGCCGGGGTCTGTCCTTCCACGGTCTGGTCCACCATCCCACGGCCTGTTCCCCAGCCTGCTTCCAAACGTTATGTAGCAAGTATAACTGAGTATTGTGCTCCTTGTGCTGAATTAATGAGGGAAGATTGGGTTGCAATTTTTGTGTCACCTGCTTTTGTTCCCTTTTTCTTTTTTTTTTTTTTTTTTTTTTTTTTTTTTGTTGCAATTTTTTGACTTTGATTGAAATTGGAATCCCGTACACGACCTCCTAATTCTTCCGGAAGATTGACGTATTTGGTACGCGGACGACACTATTTCCTGGTGTATGGATGTTTATACCTCCATACACCATTTTTATATACACCCATACACCAGAAAGTAAGGTCGCTGAGCGGTTCCTGGCAGCAAATAGCTACTTCTAAGCGCCCTCTATCGAAGTTGATGATAACTTCGATTTCTTCTTCAATTGGTATCCATGTCTCGCTTTAAATCAGAAGATGATAATCTAAATAACTCGTCGGCGAACAATCACAGTGATACGTTTTTATCGAGGGTTTTTGGACTTCACTCTATCTATAATCAGTTGCAAGAGAATTATCAGTATTATGATTCGGAAATTGACTCATTGAACTATAATAATAACTCAATTCATTCATCTGTAGATGAGAATGACTCTCCGTTGCTTAAGCCAGTGGCCGAGTCTTCGAAAAATGTGTTGAATTCGGAGTCTGATCTGGATCTATCGTCCGATTCAGACCAGGATAAACCCCATAATATCAGTTCCATCTCCCCCAATAGTTGAATCAAATTACCGCCAAAGAAATACTACCAGTACTCCAAGCCAGCAAGATCAAGCACCATATGCAGACGAAGAAGAAAAATCGCCTCCTCATAAGATTAAGTTTGAAACTCCTAATATAAAAAAAGCTAAGAAGATGATATTCGGTTCAAATAAAGATGATTCGACTCCACTACCAATCTACAATAAACCTCAACAGTTTCGTAAACAGTCACCCCAAAATGGAGTTTCTGAACATACTTCCTATCAAGCGAAAACTCATCGAAATCGTCGTTTGGTTATCCCACCTCGTGAAAGAGCATTATATCTATGGGCTAACATTGTCAATATGGATGAGTTTTTAATTGATTTATATTATTATTATCGTGGCAAAGGATTGACCAATATTGTCTTGAGTAGAATAGTTAATTTGGTAATCTTGATCTTCATATTGGGATTCACGGTTTTCCTAAAATATGGAATTGATTATAATTTCTTCTTCAATGAATGGAATTCAAATTTGAACCAACCAATCACTTTAGGTGATTTGATAATACCAAATTTTTTTTGGAACAATATTCCATTTTCAATAAAATTTCTATTATTTGGGTTCTCTTGCTATTTGGTTCTTCGAGTAATTCAATTATACTTTGATTATAAATTTAAATTAACAGAAATAAAAAATTTCTATACTCAATTAATTGGCATTTCAAATGATGATGAACTTATGACTATTTCATGGATTACTATAGTGGAAAGATTAATGCTTTTAAAAGAATTCAATACGCTAACTTCAAATAACGATAATTTACCTCCTCATTATTTAAATGATTTAAATTCAAAAATTAGATTAAATGCTCATGATATTGCTAATAGAATAATGAGGAAAGAAAATTATATGATTGCTTTAATCAATAAAGAAATTCTCGACTTATCAATCCCATTAACTTCAAATATCCCATTATTGAAAAACTTCTTCAATACAAGATCGGTTTTAACCAAAACTTTAGAATGGAATTTAAAATTATGTATAAATAATTTTGTTTTCAATAATAATGGTCAAATCAATTCAAAAATCTTAAAGGAAGCAAATCGTTACCAACTATCAAGAGAATTACAATCAAGATTTAAAATGGCTGCAATTATAAATTTATTACTTTGCCCATTTATCGTGATTTATTTCGTGTTATTATATTTTTTCAGATATTTTAATGAATATAAATCAAATCCTTCTTCGATTATTGGCTTGAGACAATATACTCCATGGGCAGAATGGAAATTAAGAGAGTTCAATGAATTGCCTCATTTTTTCATTAAAAGATTACATTTATCAATTGGACCAGCAAATACTTATATTAATCAATTTCCGGGTGGATTTTTAATCATTAATTTAATGACTTTACTAAATTTCATTTCTGGTGCTATTACTGCTGTGTTGGTTATTATGGGTATTTGGTTTGAAGATGAAGATCATAGATTTTGGTCTTTTGAAATAACTTCTAATAAAAGTACTTTATTCTATATTAGTTTGTTTGGTACTTTATGGGC
Organism: Cerrena zonata; assembly: GCA_038087015.1. Lineage (NCBI taxonomy): Eukaryota > Fungi > Basidiomycota > Agaricomycetes > Polyporales > Cerrenaceae > Cerrena > Cerrena zonata. The sequence continues at coordinate 20,386 of JASBNA010000055.1, read as the reverse complement.
TGTTACTTCAAATTCATTGCAAAATTCAACAATTTCAAATAGTTCAGAAAATTTGAATAATCAATCTCTGTCATTTTTTTATGATCCTGAAGCAAGCTTAAGATATGTTTCACAATTTACTCATTACTTGCCAAGTTCTTGGAATGGTAAATTACATACAGTCGAAGTTAAAAATGAATTTTGTGAATTATATAGTTTAAAAATTTTGATCATTATTAATGAAATTATTAGTTTGATTTTAACTCCATTCATATTATGGTTTAAAGTTTCAAATTGTTCAGGTTCAATTGTGGATTTTTTCAGAGACTATTCAATACATGTTGACGGCTTAGGATACGTGTGTTCTTTTGCAATGTTCAATTTCGAAGAAAAAGATAAGAATATGATGCATGACTTTAATAAACGTCGTAAACTGAAAAAATTACGTCAAAAACAGAAAAAATTCCAAAAAAGAAAAATGGCAAACGACAATATCGAATTAGATAATATCAAACCAAAGCATACTCATTCAGATTCCAATTCTGATACTGAATCCGACGAATCAAGCTTCAATGATGATTACCACGATGATAAAATGATTAAATCTTATATGTACTTTCTTGAAAGCTATGCAGGTCAAAAAGAACAACCCTCTAAAAGCCTTGCAAACAATAATATCAAAAGCCAACCTAGAGAAGCAGGTCCTTCTCCTTCCATCATGATTCAAAGACAAAAACAAAAGAATGGCTTCAATTCTAATTCTCCAAATCTCAGCTTGAGTGAATCTGCTTACAATGTTAACTATAAATTAGCCCCCGATGATGAATTATCGGATGACGGCATAGAAACAAAAGGCGCCAGAGGTAAAAAAGGGGTATTGGGGATGTTAAACCAATTCTATAAACAAGATAGTAGTAGATAAACCTCTTGATTGTATATATTTTGCATCTGTTTCACGCGTAGACAAGATCTATAGTAGTAAAGTCTCACGAACAAAACAAAAATAAAAAAGAACAAAAATTCGATGAGACGCAGACTTTTTTAAAGCTCATCTTGAAAAAAAAAAAGAGCCATCAAGTTTGGAGTTTACAGCTTAGTTACCAAAGACAACGATGGCCGGTTCACAGTTAAAGCAGTTGAAAGAGGCTCTTAAGAACAACGGGTTGGTTGGGCAAACCAACGTGAAGAGAAAGAATAAAAAATCCAAAACTCCTCATGAAACAAGAAGAGCGAACGATGATTCTAAAAAGATTTTAAATGGTATAAGGAGCCAATTTAACCAATTTGATAGTAGGATTAACAGAAACAAGCATGATTTCTCTATTATTCAAGGAGGTAAGTTTGTTAAAGCTGGTTCAATCCAGCACAATCAAGCTTCAAGAGCAAATCAAACGTTGAAAAGAATTTGAAGTTAGAGTATGAAGCATCCAAAAAGCAAAAGGGAAGAACCGGTGGAATGAGAGATAGAAGATTTGGTGAAAATGATAAGAATATGAGTGCTGAAGAAAAAATGTTGGCAAGATTCACGAAGGAAAGACAATCCGGTTCTAAGAAAAATGTATTCTCTTTGGGAAGTGATGATGATTATAGTGATGATGACGACGATGCTGGATTTACTCTTACTCATTCTGGGAAAACGTTAAATTTCGATGACGAGGAAGGATTAGGGGGATACATCTAAGAAATATGTTGATGAAGATCAGTTAATGCCAAATGAAGAAGAACCTAATAGAAAGAAAAGTAAGAATGAAGTAATGAAAGAGATCATTGCTAAATCCAAATTTCATAAACATCAAAGACAAATGGAATTTGAACAAGCACAAGAGAATATTATGGAATTAGATGATGAATTTGGGGATGTCATGAGTGAATTGAATCAAACTGTTAGTAAAACCACCAGCAAACCCCAATTTCTGACTAAAACACCAGAAGAAATTGAATATGATCGTAAAATGAGAGAATTAGTTTATGATAGAAGATCCGTTCCGGCAGACAGAACCAAGACCGAAGAAGAAATTAAAAAAGAATATGAAGACAAGAGAAAGAAGTTGGAAGAAGATAGATTACGTAGAATGAATGGTCTTGATGAAGAAAGAGACGTTGCCGGTGATGACTTAGATGATGACTTTTGGGCTGGTGATGACGACGAAGGAGAGGAGTTGCTATTGAAAATTCAGAGGACGAAGAAGTAGAAGATGAAGGATCGGAAGAGGAAGAAGAAGGCAAAAGATTTGGTCGTACATTACCTAGAACACCAACTGTATCCATGCCAGCTAATGAAGAAGAATTGGGTGAAACTTTGAGTAAGTTAGAAGAATCTAAGCAAGTGAATCATATTAAAAAGATTGTTGAAACTTATAAACCTAATTTAGCCGAAGGAAATAAAGACAAAATGAATCAATTTGTTGGGATATTATTCAAATATATCTTAGACAAAAGTGAAAAGTCTACAGGAAAAGACCAGTCTTTGATTGAACAATTCATCAAGATTATTAAAGAAATTAGCAGAAACATTCAATGAATCTTTGGTTGAAGTAGTCAGACAAGAAATCAATTTAATTCAAGAAAGAGTCTTGAGTAGTTCACTTTTGAAAAAAGATCTAATTAGTTTTATTATAATGGGATACTTATTTTCAACATCTGATCACTATCATTTAATTATCACTCCAGCATTAATAGTTATGAACGAATATTTGACTCAACACGTACTTTATAATAAGTCAAATCCAAGCATTTCAGAAATTGGACAAGGTCTATTTATTATCGATGTATTATTAAATTATGAATCATTTTCCAAGAGATACATACCCGAAATCAGCAATTTCTTAGAGAGAGTATTATTGGTGTTAGTTCCCGAGCCACATAAGATTTCAAATGGGAATGGTTTAATAAGTACTAATAAGCTTTATAATAAGGGTAGTAATTTAAAGGCCACTGAAAAGTTTGCAGCATTCAAAGAAACCAACATAACATTATCAGTGAGTGAAATATTTAGTCTAGACACAGAAGAGCATAAGTTTAATTTAATAATCAAAACCATTTACTTAATTGATAGACTAGTTAATTTATGGAGAGAAAAAAGTGGATTGATTGAAATTTTACAACCATTGAGTATAGTGTTGAAGCATATGCTCAAGTATTATGCCAATGTATTACCTAATTTAATTACATTAACCAATAAGATTAATAAGATTCTTGTTAATTTAATTAGTGAAAGAAGACCATTAGCTTTACAATATCATAAAGCTTTAGCCATTCCAACATATGCACCTAAATTCGAAGAGAATTTCAATCCCGATAAGAAATCTTATGATAATAATGTTGAAAGACAAGAAGTTAATAAGATGAAGAGTCAATTGAAGAAAGAAAAGAAATCATTGATTAAAGATTTCAGAAAACAAACCAAATTCAATGCCAGAGAACAAATTAAGGAAAAGAAACAAATGTATCAAGAATATCATAAGAAGATGTCTGATATTGTTAACACTATTCAATCCCTGGAAGGTGCCGAACGGAATAAATACGAACGAGAAAGAAAAAGAAGATAATTACATAGTTAATATATATATCATAGTAAATTAAAATTTATATTAGAGAGAAAAAAAAAAACTGAAGACTAAAACAAAAATCAGAGGTATACATTAGAAGTAAAAGGTATACAGTAGAAATGAAGTAAAATTACAAGCTTTAAACTTGAGAAACTGAAGGAACACCAACTCTTGGAGCAGATTTGGAGGAGCTTCCGAATAAACCACCTTTCAAAACTGTAAGGGTGGAAAAGATAAATGAAGCCAAAAAGATGAAAAAGGAAAAGTAAAGAAAAGCAACTGACCCTTGAGCTTTTCTACAACGGCCAGAAGAACCTTGGGTAACGGTATTATCTTTGACGTAATCTTCATTGGAACAAGAATGGACTCTAATGGCAGCCGCAATGGCAGGTGGCAGCAGCAAAAGTGAAAACCATATTCAAGAATTCAAATACTGCCAAAATAAATGGCCAGGCAAAAGCAGCAAACAAGTAAGCGAAAACCCCATAGATTGAACTAGTTAACAAGGCAAAAGGCAGCAGCGAAAACCCCAAAATTAACTTGAGGATTGGAATGTTTAGAAGTGGTTGCGGCCAATGAACCAGTCAACCCTAAAGCAATAACCAAAAAGAAAAAGTTAATAAAACGTAATATAGAATCTCCAATAGCCAACATCTTCAATTGGTGTATTTAATTAATTGGGTAATGAGTAATGAGAAATGAGAAATGAGTAATGAGTAGATGAGCAGAAATGAGTAGATGTTCTCTTTTTTCTTAAACGAAAAGATGCTGTGAGAATACTCTGCTTAAACAATTAACAAAAGGCTACTAACAAATAGTGATGAATTTTGAAAATTTCCAGCCTTGTTCAATTAAACTGAGAAATTAAACTTTATATATATATATATAGATGAAATGTTGCAATGACATCCCTACAGAATTTTCTTACAATAACAATATATGTACCCAATTACAAAATTTCATCAATCCGTTTTACCCTTTATTATATTTGCTTATTCAATGACCCTTGAATTACTTTATTGGTTAAGTAAATAAATATTATCTTATGTTGTTTGGTCAAATGAAATGGCTCAACCTTTTTTGATGTATTTTCGTTTCGGCCCTTTTCGGATTCACTTTTTTTGTCTCTAATTTTTTGTTGTTTTTTCCCGTTTGGTCATTTTTTTATTTAATTCAATTACTATTCCTATTTGGGCCAGACCGATGACAGAGCACCGGGGGCAACACCGGGGGCAACACCGGGGGCGCGGACGAGGGCAGGGACGAGGCCCCGGCGCTAGATACCGGCCAGTTTTTGGAAGTAATGCAGCACCGACTCATCTACCGCTACTTGTTGGGCGGTTAGTCCATCGTTGTTCTGGATCAGAGGGTCTGCTCCCAATTCAACAAGCTTGACAGCAGCGTCTCCATGGCCTTCGGCCATGGCGTGGTGGAGCGAGGTCCAGCCGTCGGAGTCCTGGGCATTCACATTGACATGGGCCTGGTCAACCAATAACAGGATGATGGGGATGCTTCCAATACAACTGGCCCGGTGTAATGGAGTCATGGACTTGGAGTCTCGGATTCTACCCAGACACTTATAAATTTCAATTAGTTCTTTCACCATTTCATTTCTTTGTTTACTAATTGATAAATGCAACGCCGTGGTTCCCTGATTGGTTTTCAAGTTGATGTCGGGGGTTGGGTCCAATTTCATCAACTTATTCAAGATTCCAACGTTGCCAATCGAACTGGTTATGTGGACGGGAGTCCACCCGCTGGCGTCAACCAATTCATCCAAATCGGTGTTCTTGGGCAAATACTTGAGGATTAGATCCACCATTGGCTCGTCGTTGATGGAACACGCCCAGTGGAGCGGCGTCCGCTGGTCTTCGTCCTGGAGCACCGCCAACCGAGGCTTCTCTAGGAGTAGGTTCTCGACTAGCAAGTGCTTCTTCGCAAGCACCGATTCGTGGACCAAGTACTTGTCTGACATGCTGTTTCACTGAATGAGTAACAAGTAGATGATAAACGACTACCCTCGTAATTTCGTCTTTCTCTTTAAACTTTTTTCCCTGTTCCGGCGCACGTGACCGCCACCCTCCCGGTTCCCCTCCTCCATCCCTTTCCCCAGAGCAAGCTCGTAAATTTACTAGGCTAATCTGCTACATCTAAGAACCATTAATCATAAATCGTTAACTCATATATAAATCGTCTATATCTAATCTTAGCTTTCGTCACTCTCACTGTCACTGTCTGAAGGTGGAGAGCTGAAAAATGGGGTTGCAATAATCGTCATATTATTGGTCTCATTATTAGCATTGGTATTGGTATTGGAATCAGTGGGGTGACTTTGGTCCCTCATTACCAAGTCATACTTCAAGTTAAGTTGCTCTAGGTCGTACTCGGATAAATTTTGCTGGGGCTGATTTTTTATATTGAAATCTCGTATTATTGACGTAGATGTTTGGGAAGTATCCGGGTGATTATGAGAGTCACTCGTTTCTTTTTGTAGACTATTGAGATATCTTTGATAATCATTCATTGAAGAATTGGTTCGTATGGACGAGGATGACGAAGCCGAAGATCCCGAAGAGGACGAAAAAGATGGCTGCAAATTATCATGAAAGGGAATTAGATTGACCGGTTGCGACTGCAGTTGCAGTTTTTCAATCAAGTTTGAATTATTAACTGCAGCAGTAATTGATGCTTGGGTAGGCGGCGTATTTGAACCAGATACTCTATTGACCAATTTACCCGACTTGAATTTCGTTGATAGTCTTGAGTTTGCACAATTTTGATACATATAATCGACTTCCTCTAATTTTAAACCTTTTGTTTCATAAACCATGAAATAAACAAATATCACCCCTAGAGTGTTTAGTCCACCCCAAATGAAAAAAATTCGATTACCTAAAGCTGCAGTATGTTTACCAGTGTCAATTAAATATGGAGTGATATAAGCGAAAACAAAGTTAACTAACCAATTAGTAGCAGCAGTTATTGCAATTGCCTTTTGTCTAATACTTATACCGTAAATGTCCGAAGCAATTGCCCAAACTGCACCACCCCAAGAAGATGCAAAACAAGCAATAAATCCACAACTAAAACTAATTGAAATGATTGAATTGATTTCATTATGTTTGACTGTAACTCCAATAATGGCAATAATAAAATTACAAAAAGCCATACCAATACCACCACCAATTAATAACTTTCTTCTTCCAATTATATCAACTAAGATTAAACCGGGAATTGTAAATACAGTATTAACAAGATATGTTACAAAACTCATTAAATAAAAATTCTTCATCCCCGAACTTGCAAAAAAATTAACTCCATAATAAAAGATAAAATTAATCCCAGAACATTGTTGGAATGCATGCACTCCGATCCCAGTTAAAATTCTTAAAGTTTGCTTATGTCTAGCACCACCCGATCTAAAACAATCTAATATTGTAGTTTTACCAAAACTTAATTCATAATCGTAATTGGCTTTGATTTCAACTAATTCTTCAATCAAATCAGTATCATCATGAGGTAATCTTCTTAATTTCGTTAAACTATCTAAAGCTTTTTGAATATCATTTTTTTGAACATAGAATCGAGGGCTTTCTGGTAGGAAAAACATCCCAATACATAAACATAAAGACCAAACAAATTGTAAACCAATCGGAACTCTATATGAACCACTATTAGTTAATTTTCTTGTTCCTTGACAGATTGCACTGGCAATCAATAACCCCCAAGTAATGGCCCACTGATAAGTATAAACAATTGAACCTCTAACCCATTTGGGGGATGCTTCAGCTTGATAAAGTGGAACAATCGCCGATAATATTCCAACCGATAATCCACTCACGGCTCTACCAATACACATTAGATTAACATCCGATGCTGAGACTTGTAAAATATTACCGATATTGAAAATTATCGCTGATGATAAAACTATCGAAAATTTTCTTCCATATCTATCAGATAAGATTGGTGCTACTAATGCACCAACAAATGTTCCTAAACTCAACACTGCGGTCAATAATGCTCTTTCATGGACATTAAAATTAATTCCATTACTCGAAATATTTTTCTCAACGTAAGTCATTTCAAGCAAATCATTAATTAATCCAGTATCGTATCCATATAAAAACCCACCAACTGCAGCAACCAAACCAACAGTGATAGCAGATCCCGACGAGGATTTCTGTCTTATCTTACGATAATGTTCTTCTTCGATAGTATTATCGTATAGAAGACCTTCTAAAGTTTTTTTTAGTCGAACAAACATAATCTAGTCATATAAAAAACATTAGGAAACAACTGGACAAGTTGAGCAATAAGGTATAAATAGAAAAGAATAGATCAAAGAAGAATATTTAAACTAAATATCGTTTCACGTTTTAATAAAGGGACTCTTTTAACAGCTTTAATAAAGTCTGGAGTTATGGAGTAAATATTGGAGTAATTATTGAGAATAAAAGCCTTTCTAAGCTTTATTCACAAAAATCGATTACTGGAAAATGCACTCAAAAGTAAAAAACCCGCCAGATACTTAAACAAGGGTAAAACTTATTAAACTTTTGTGTATTACTTAAACTTGTAGCGGAATATCAAAGAATAAAACAAGACCTTGGTTGTTGAACTGACGAACAAAGTATTAGAGCAGATGAAAAGTTCGGTAGTTCCCTTATTAATTTTTCTCCTTTAAGCAGGTTACATTTACTTAGTAAACCCATTAAACCCACCAACACCAGACCAATAAGCCTTGTATTGGGAGGACTACAATCCGATGACTCGACGATGGTGACTCGAGACCCTCCAGCTACTGGAAATGGCTCAAGGCGAGATCTAGATCGTGCTATTGTATCTCACCATCGCCTGACTGGTGTCTGGGTGTAGCAAAGTAGGTTCAAGTAAGAGTAGGTTCAAGTAAGTGCAGGTAGGTAAGGGAAGGAGGTACGAGCAGGTAGGTAAGGGAAGGAGGTACGAGCAGGTAGGTAAGAGAAGGAGGTACGAGCAGGTAGGTGTTGAAAAGCAGGTAAGGGAAGGTGGTAAGAGCAGGGAAGAAATTATGAAGGAATTACGAAAGTAAAAATGGATGAAAAAAGAGGAAGGAAGATGGCTTCAACTAAAGAGAGGCATAGTATCAAACGATTGGTTCCATATTAGTAGATTCAGATAAGCACCAGTTGGACGCAGCCACGGCGTTACATCTGATGCAGTCAACTTTACCAATAAGCCCACGAAGATAATTGAAGGTCCCTTTGTCGACACATTTGATATCAAAGCTTTGCTTCAGCAAAGAGCTTCATTACAAAGGTTTCAATAAAGAGCTTCAATAAAGAGCTTCAAAGCTTCATTAGAAAAGTTTCAATAAAGAGCTGCATTAGTCCTTCAGTAAGATGAAGCTTCATTAGTCCTCAGTAAAATGATGCTTATCAAGATCATGTCTATGCAGTCACCTTTCAACGCTGACTTAGATCAAGATACAGCATGCTTCAATAGTATCCAGCTTTGAAGGAATGCCAGTGCTTTGAAGGAATGAAGACGACGTTCAATTTTTTGCAACTGGATGTACGGAGGTTGTTTTTTTGAGCGGTTAAAACACCACATCTGAGCTATCACATCCATCTACTACTCTTCATTCAGTAATGACAGTATCTAGGAGTAGCCTGGTAGGCAATACCGCTGGCAAAGGCGTGGAAGCATACAGATACAAGCACCAAGGAATGATGCAGAGCACCCGGGCCATAATTGCAAATGGGTGGAATCAACCAAGTCAAATAAGTCAAGGAATGATATCGATTATCCAATTCTATCTTAGTCATTCAATTTTACTAGCATTATTCTTTTTCATATCGATTTATTCCAATATCCAATACATCTACCATCGAATATTCATCAAGTTTTTAACGCTAGCTTATTATCCCAATAAAACACCCCAAATCATTCGAGATGATGTCAATAAATTAAACAAGATCCCCAAAAGAGTAGCGACTATACTTGATCTTAAAGATGACGACGACGAAAACGGAGGTATTGACGGATTGATTAATGATATAAGTGAGTTAATTGCATGGAATTTAAGTAGTGGTATCCCACAATTAATCATTTACGAATATAACGGGATCATTAATAACCATTTACAAGAATTACAACGTTATATAAATAAAAATCTTTCAATTTATTTTGGCACTGATTCCAAACCAAATTACTTGATCAAGATCCCCCATTCCAATAAAAGTATCATCAATCAGCTTGGTGATTCAATTGATTTGGAAATCACCCTATTACTGAAAAATGATGGCAAACAAACCATTGTCGAACTAACCAAAACCATGGGTGATTTGGCGTCAAATAATGAATTATCAATCAAAGATATCACCATTGATCTTATCAATGAAGAATTAATCGAATTGGTTGGTTTGGAACCGGATTTATTGATTAGTTTTGGCCCCAATTTAGATTTACAAAATTATCCGCCCTGGCACATCCGATTACTGGAAATCTATTGGGAATCAGATAACATCAACGTCAATTACGCCGTCTTCATTAGAGCTTTACAGAAGTATTCCCATTGTAAGATCAATATTGGTAAGTGAAAAACTCACAAAGTAAAACGCGTTACGTGGCACAACTGAACTCCGTACACCGGGGGGAGAGAGAGAGAGAGAGCAAGGCAGTCCTTTAATATCTGTTCTATTTAACCATCGGGTCCGGCCACTGTGTCGTTGCGGTCTGGCCCGCCGAAGGCGAGTCTTCTCTACGAGTATAATGTGATATCCAGAGTATATAAATCAGTATTGAATATAAAGATATATGCACGGATCGATGTAGGCGTTGAATGACAAATAGTGTGAGGCCAAAAATGAGTGCTTCGTTGTCGTTGATTTTTCTGAGAAAAAAAACGCTGGAAGGAAAACAACTAATACTCTCTTCTTCTTTTCAAATCATAAACACAATTCTATAAGAATCAATCTATTAGCTGGAAGCAGTTAAAACGAAGAAGAATCGGAATTGCCAGTTTTTATAGTTGGGGAAAGTTTAGTGTTTGGAATAGATCATTATCTTTCTTTTCGTTTATTATCATTTAATCATTTTTATTTTTAATTCCATTCCATTTTTTTTATTTTAATTTGTTTAATTATTAGTTTCATTTAATTTTGTTTTAATCTTTCAATTCAAATTGTATATTTAATCATAGATTGTTTTAATTTTATTTTATCTCAAGTTATCATTTCAAATCAAATCATATAATCATGGGTTTATCATTTTCAAAATTATTTAGTAACCTTTTTGGTAATAAAGAAATGAGAATTTTAATGGTTGGTTTAGATGCCGCTGGTAAAACCACCATTTTATATAAATTGAAATTAGGTGAAATTGTTACCACCATTCCAACCATTGGTTTCAATGTTGAAACTGTTGAATATAAAAATATCTCCTTTACCGTTTGGGATGTCGGTGGACAAGATAAAATTAGACCTTTATGGAGATACTACTTCCAAAACACTCAAGGGATCATTTTCGTAGTTGATTCTAATGATAGAGATCGTATTGCTGAAGCTAGAGAAGAATTACAACAAATGTTAAATGAAGATGAATTAAGAGATGCTTTATTATTGGTTTTTGCCAATAAACAAGATTTACCAAATGCTATGAATGCCGCTGAAATAACCGAAAAATTGGGCTTACATTCCATTCGTCAAAGACCTTGGTACATCCAATCTACTTGTGCTACTACCGGTGATGGTTTATACGAAGGTTTGGAATGGTTATCTACTAACTTGAAAAACTCCTCCTAATCAATTGAATCTCGTTAGTTATTCTTTTTTTTACTATTATTCCTCTATATGTCGTTTTTACTCTTTGATCGTTTTACCTTTTTGAATTGATTTTTGTATTCGGTAATCTATTTATCAATACTCTTTTTTTTTAACCTTTTCCCTGTTTTGTTCCTAATAAATATCATTTTTATATTTCTATTTCTGTCTTTAAGTAGATTGCCTTTATCTCAGTACTTTTATTCATACACCCCAGTACATGATCTTATCTTATCATAATGTATTTGTGTAGAAAGTGAATAATTCGAAAAGTTTATTCGTTTTGTTTTGGTTCAAATTCGTTTAGGGCTCCAGCCCTGGTCTTTTGTTAGCACCTCGAAGTCACGTCATGTGATCACAACAACCCGCAAATCGCAATTTGCAACCTGCAAACTGGGAACATCAAACCTGCACACAAACAATGACAGCCAAAACAAAAAAAAAGCTGAAAAAAAAAATCTCTGCTCGCTTTTGCTTAGGGAAAAAACTGAAGAAAAAAATTCATTAGTGAAAATTTTAATACATTAACATTTAGTGGTTTTTATATCATACGCAATAGATTCATCAAAAATGGTATGTGACGATGAAAGAATGACGTGGGAAACAGCAGGTGTCTCCGTGCTAGCTCGCTGTGCTTGCTGGCCGTACTGTCCGGACTGGTTGTACCAGATGAATGAAGACTGGAGGGAATGAATGAAATATGAAGGGCCTGAATAAGAAAGAACAGGAGATTGAAGTACCGAGTGAAGGAGGACACTAAGGGCCCACGTACATTGATATAATAGAACATAATACTAACGATTTTAGGCCGGTATCAAAACTTTTGAATTAAGAACCAAATCTAAGGATCAATTAGACTCTCAATTAGTTGAATTAAAACAAGAATTAGCTAACTTGAAAGTTCAAAAATTACAAAGACCTTCTTTACCAAGAATCCACACTGTCAGAAAAAACATTGCTCGTGTTTTAACTGTTATTAACGCTAACCAAAGAGAAAATGTTCGTAACTTCTACAGTGGTAAAAAATACCAACCAAAAGATTTAAGAGCTAAAAAGACCAGAGCTATTAGAAGACAATTAACTAAAAATGAAGCTAAAAAAATCACTTTAAAAGCTAGAAAACAAAGAATTGCTTTCCCTCAAAGAAAGTATGCTATTAAAGCTTAAAAAAGATTCATTTAAATAATTATCATGTCTTTAATACATATTTAGTTTCCGTATCTTTTAATGTAATTTTATTAATAATTTATTATTTTTATGTAAATATTTAATCCTTCATTTCAATATCTTCAACTGGGGCTTTTTTACTTAATTTCCATTGATTAATTTTTTCTTTTAAATCAGTATCTTCAATAACATCTTCTAATTTCAATGGAACTCTATTAAATGGATCAGTTGAATCACTCAATAAATGGGCTTTGATGGTGGATCTATCAATACTCATTCTTGAATTTGGTAATATAACTGGATCTTCCATTAATGTAAACATTAATGGATCTAAATATTCATCAGGAATTTCTCCTAATTCAACTTCTTCATCTTCATCATTTTGACGTTGTATTTCTGCTTCTTGTCCAAATTTTAAAAATTTATCAATAATAGTAGCATTGATAAATGTCTTTTTCATTAAAATATCATGTGCTTTAATGAAATATTTCAAGTTAAATGATCTTCCATCTCTGGCAATCGAAACTAAAAACTTACCTTCATTTGATAAATTATAATATATTTCACATAAATCTCCCAAGATTTTCTTTGGTTCGAAATCATATTTTTCTGGATTACTAACTTTTAAATTTGAACATTTAGGTCCAACCATTATTGATAAATTATAATTCAACATACCAGATAATCTATCAACAATTTCTGGTAATACGAATCCTGATGGTACTTGTTTAGTAAATAATTTGAATAGCTCCATCGTTTTATTACTTAATCCCATATATGATTTGGCTTTACGTTCAGAACTTGATAAATTCCCGCTTAATTCTTCATCAGTTCCGTACTCTTCAGTATCTCCAGGTATCCCGTTTGATCTTCTGGTCAATTCTCCTTGATAATTATGAATTGAGTTCAATTCATTGAATGTTTCATCCAATAAATAAGTTGTATCATTCAACATTCTTGCAATAAATCTAACGAAAAAATCAACATTATTATGGGAATAATCAGTCAATTGATTTTTATATATGTCGTTGGTCCACAAAGTTTCTAATATAACTGAAATATAATAACGACTATTAAACTTATCATAAAATTGGGATGATGCTCCAGTTTTTTCAACCATAACATAAAAGTCAAGTAATGAATATAATATATTATCAACAACTAATTTATTATCATTGAAAATCGATGTCATAAATCCTGGGTCTCCATTACTTAAAGGTAATGATCCAAAAAATAGAACTTCAATCAAATTAGCTTTCATATGTGGATTACCAATTAATTCTGGACATCTTAATAAAATTATTGCAAATTCAACAAAACTTGATAATTTTTCATTATTAAATATTAATGGGTTTTCAGGAAACTTGGTCATGAATTTACAATAATTGATTATTCCTTCTAAAACATATTCTGGATAATATTTCCATGGTTTTGGGGTTTTGGTCTTTAAAAAATCATGATCATCCAATTCGGAAACTTTACTAATCTTGAAAATTGGAATTGATAACTTCTTGGTAGGATATTCGTGACTTGGATCAATTAATTTGGTAATAAATGTGGTGGATCCAATTATAAAATCAAATATTTCGAGATTCATCGATTTGAAATTGAAAATCGCTTGAATTGCATTCTTTAATACCCTTAGAGAATTCAATCCCGACTTGAATCTTGGTAACTGCCCTCTTAACATATGTGCCATCATTGGTTCTCTTGAGTTTGTTTCTTGTTCAATTTGTTGTATTCTCTCTTCATATTGTTTGATTTGTTGCTTTAAACGATCATAATTGATGAATATACCCCCGATACCATAATGAAGATAAGTCAAAGTTAAATAAAAACATTCACTAATAAAATTAGGATCTGATAAATTTGAATGTTCTTTAGCATATTCATCAGCTTCCTTGATAGAAGAATTAACTCTTGACTCTTCACTTATATCCAAAAGTTTGTTTTTAGTAAAATAATCGAAATCAATTTTATCAAGTTTTGAATATGTTGGATATTCCAAAAATGGTAAACTTAACTTAATTAAAATAATTGAAATATTATACATGAATCCATGCGAGGCTAACTTTGAAAAATCAGCATGACTACCTCTTCTCAAATGACTAACATTGACTAAACCAGCAAGCCATTTTAATAAATCTTGACGAGTTTCTGTTGAACCTCTTACTAATTTATCAATAATGAAAAACAATCTATCAATAACAACTTTGTATTCATTTTGAATTGATTGATAGATTGAGTTTAGCTGAACTCTGGAGATGGACTGAACATCATTTGAAAAGTAGTAAGTACCAACGGAATCAATCAATGGTGACAATCTTAATAAGGGGCCCAAAAGAGTTTTGTTTTCATAATCGAGACCATCTTTTGAATTAGGAGGTTGAAATCCGTCAATTTTGGAAAATACTGCAGCAACTGGCTTAATCAGTACTAGACTCTCAAAAAGGGATAAGTAATTTGAGTAGGCTGAGTCATTCAAATTAATTTGATATAATTTTGCACTAAGACTTGGTAATAGAATGTTTAATAACTCGACTAAAGCTTCTTGATTAATTGCTTGTTTGACTATATCAACCAAAAATGGACTCATCGAATCTTGTCTATTGACAAATAAGTCAATTGAGCCTCTCAAGTCATTATCAGCAAACATATCAGGAACTTGAAAACTTATAAGACCATATGAACAAGAAAAATTGATAATATCATTGAGTACCGAAATTTTCAAATCGTAAGTTGTATCTTTCTTTGGTAATATTCTTTTCAATTGAAAACTTCTAGTATATATGTGAAATAAGTATTCAATTGAAGATGAAAATTTGCTTGATATACCCAATTCTGTTAAAATTTCCATAAATAAACTTTCTAAATTAGCAGAAGTCAATAAGCCCTTTTGATCCGACTCAACTTCACTGGCCAATGAAGGCAAGTATACCAACCCTGTCTTACGGGTTTCAATTGTAGCAACGAATATATCTTCAATTTCATATTTGAGCCAATTCGACACTTCCACTTCGGGTGATAAGCTTTCAGAAACTTTTTTAGGTTTTGAAGTTTCAATTGCACTCGAATCGGCCGACTTACGTTTGGATGGTGTCTCACGTGCTACCTCCATGTCTTTGGGGCCTGAACGGTCAATTGGTGCTGGCGTAGGTGTAGGCGTAGGTGTAGGTGTAGTTTTGGACTTTGGAATCGACGAATTGCTGCTGTTAGCATTCAAATTCACACTACTGCCACTGTTATTATTACTGCTACTACCGCTGTTACTACCGCCTCCTAGTGCTGCTAATCTAGCGAGTCTCTTAGCTCTAATCTATACATTCAAGTTAGTATCTAGCTCCATCAATGATTGCCACCATGTATACATACGTCGTCCGAACCACTCATTCTAGGTAATTCCTTCTTTCACTGGCTTGATGACACGTCGAAAAAGATGCTGATTATATGCTGACCTGGAGATTCAGTGTTCGATCAGTATATAAGACAATCTTCGAAAAGTATCGTTGACCTTTCCGCCAACTGAATAAACTCGGATTTTTTTTTATTCGAATTATCAACAGATCCGTACATCAGCACACATCTTTTTGATCCAGCTTACCAGTTCTACTTGAGGACACCATGGACTACAGGTGAATGCGCTTGAAATTGAGACGGTGTTTGTCTGTTATGATAGAGGTAGCTCAAGTGAAAAGAGAGCTAGTGTTTGTCTTTGAAATACCTCTCAAAGGAGCTAAGAAATAGAAAGAGTAATAGCATCTACTGAAAAATCAGTAAAAGAAGAGAAAAAAACTTCACTGAAAAAAAAAAAAAAAAAAAAAAAAAAAAAAAAAAAGAGAATAGACATCAACTGTCAAAAAGATATAAAAAGCTGATTAAAACCGCCAAGATAGGTTGTCGACCCTTAAGAGGAGGTAAGTACGATGTCAGAGATTCCATCATCGATCAAGACGGCAGTTTTGAAGCTGCAGGAGCGGTTGTTCCTTTTGCATTTAGAGAAAGATTTAATATCTTTTATGAAAAAAACTGTTTTAAGCATGAAAAGATCTCAACAACAGCAGAAACAAAGAACCGCTGAATGGAGAATTAGGTCAGATGGATAATGATACTGGCAAGGCCGAATACGTTATTCAAGCAGTTTATTTAAAGAACTCATATTTCAGGTTATTAAGTCACCAATTATGTCAGTATTATCAATTAGAACACTGGAATAACACTTCGAATGAAATAGTAGCAAGTTTCCTGCCAGAAGTTAACTATGGGGCATTTTTGAAGAAATTGGATGGTAAGATTAAGGGACGACGAAGGTGAGTTTGTAAAAATATCTGAGTATGTTCAACTGAATCCAATTTCACAAGGGAATTCTGTAAATAAAGTGGGTGAGGTGAATCAAAGTATTCCAGTTAAACCAAAAATGTTGATGAAGAAAAGGTCAACATCTGCCTCCCCATCACCATCGGTTCAAGGACAAGCATCCAATTCCACATCAGCATCAGCATCAGTTTCTGAATTAGCATCAGAATCTTCTATCTCAGCATCTAATACTACCTCTGAATCCATACAGGATGGTTCGGTAAAAGAGAATGACTCAGAACCATCGGTGGACCAGGGGGTTACGTTTCCGTTATCTGCTGAAGATTCATCCAATATAGAATCTGAAAGAGCTCTGAAAGAAGCATTATACATGAAAATTCCGTGAACAAATATTTCAAAATGAAAAGGAAAATAACCAAACTAATGAAGATGATGAAAGGGAAGATGAAGACGACAATGGCTCAAATACTGATGCTACCACGGAAAGTGGCAGTGAAGGAACGTCTGAATCAAGTATTGATACTTCTGACTATTATAGATTCAATCCCAATAATACTGGTGCGAATCCACCAGTTGCACCACCAATATATGGTAACTTTCAAGTGGAAGTACCAGCCTCTCCTGTTCAAGGTCTACCAGCCGGATTACCAATGATGCCAATTGGGTTCCCACCAATACCACCGATGGCCGAATGGGCCCATATGGTCAGTATAGTCCAGCAGTGCACTCTGGATTAGCGCCTCAATTACCACCCCATCATCCTCATTACCAGCAGTACATGCAACAACAATTTGCAGCCGCAGCCGCAGCATCGGCAGCAGGTCCTCCACCACCTCCTCCTCCTCCTCCGGCACCAATGATTCCATATATCATGCCGGCTGGACAGAGTTTCTATCAAACCCCACCAATGATACCATCAGGCACTCAATAATCAATATGCCAAATCAAGTCCAAACACAAGACACGGGTCTATCGTAAGAGGTGCTAACAATAAAAACAGTCACAATAACCACAGGTATCAAGGGACTGGCTGGTCATTATCGTCATAATCAAAATCATCATCAAAATCATCATCAAAATCATCATCAAAATCATCATCAAAATCATCATCAAAATCATCATCAAAACCATCATCAAAACCATCAAAATCACCAGAACCACCACCATCGGAACTACAACAATTACGGAGGGTCCCCATATGATCAGGAAACCGAAAGAAAACTCCTTAATAACCCATACATCATTCTTCCAGAGAAAAATAGCTCGCTGTCCTATAAGAACTACAACTCACAATCAAAGTACAACAAGAGATCATATGTGAACAACCATAAGAATCGATACAACAATAACCATAACTACAGACATGCAACCGATGATTCTTCTCACGACCCCAACCAATCCAACTCATGAGAACATGAAGTGTTTTCATTGTATATAAAATATATTTCTTGACATCTTTTTCCACTTTTACTTGTAGATCACCGAATATTTTTCAGGGTATACAAGCGTAAAACAAATGACGTTGAATAGACGAAAATAACCCTTTCCTTCATGACTTAATGATCGTTAACTCAGATTGTTGGCGTCCAATAAACGATCGTGTTTCTCGTCTAATTGTTTTGTCATTTTGCCTTCATTTTTGAGCTTTTTGTTTTACATACTGACTTGCCATGGCATAGTCATGCTCTGAAAAGCTTGCTTTCCAGCATGCTTTCCAGCCTGTCTATCTTCAGGCCCTTACATTCAATAGTTGGATACAATACAACTATCAATGAAATGATCCCAAAGGTTGTAAAGGCAGCATAATTTTGTGCAAAATCGAATAACAAAAATAAAAAAGAGAGAGAAAACGGCGTGTGAAGAAAAAAATATAGACGTGTAGACTTAGTGTGTTTTCAATTACGAAAGAATATTCTCTTCTTTCTTCTTATTGATCATCATAATATTGAACAAAAAGAACAAGATCATCACTATTTGAATCAATTGATCGAAATATAACTAACGTTCAACTTCTTTTCCTTTTGAAATAAAAAACCGTTACTCTTTTTTTGTCTTTGTTTTTTTGTCTATTTGATCTACTTAAAGTTAACTCTATATATTTTAAGATGTCTTCTAATAATCCAGCCGCTCACCACGATGATGATTTGGTTCCTGAAGCCGTTGAAGGGTATACTGTCGGTGAAAAGAAAACTATTGCCGAATATACCAAATTAGATGCTGAAGATGAAAGTTTGGCTAAATGGAAAGCTTCGCTTGGGTTAAGTGACGACGCTAATGCTTATCCAGTGAAAGCTGGTGATTCACGTAAGGTTGTTATTGTGGAGATGGCTTTACACTTTCCAGATCAAAACTTGGATCCAGTTGTTATTAATTTGGAAGATGCTAATGGTAATACAATTGCCGGTAAAGAAATTAAATTTGATATTAAAGAAAAATCTATTTATCAATTATCAGTTAAGTTTAGAGTTCAACACGAAATCATAACTGGTTTGAAATATTTGCATTCAGTTAAGAAATCTGGTATTAGAGTTGAAAAATTAGAAGAACCTCTTGGATCTTATGCTCCAAATACTAAGGATAAACCTTACTATGAAAGAGTTTTCACTGAAGTTGAAGCTCCTTCTGGTCTTTTAGCAAGAGGTAACTTTAGTGCCATCACTAAATTCGTCGATGATGATAAAAACGTTCATTTATCGTTCCCATGGAGTTTCACCATTACTAAATAAGTGTTTCTTCAGTGAACCTTTTTTTTAAAAAAAAAAAAATTTTTTAAAGCTGTGTGTTTTTCTTATTCAATTCTTCTTTTTTATCCTTGTTTCATCATCCTATTCATCGATTTGGCTTTTGCTGGAAGTCCTTTTTATCTTGAAAGGGGAAGATGAACTAAACCAAGGATCAAACAAACCTAAAAATGTGTATAAAAAGAGATTATTTCCCTTTTCACTTCTCCCTACTTTTCATCTTTATATAAGTTGGTTTTTTTACCAATTTCACTAATGAAACCATTTTTTTATCATCTTTATTGTAGACCATTAGACGTCTTGTTCGAAACTGAGTTGAGTCAAATCTTTTAAAAGGTTTCCTCTTAATTTACGAACTCTAGTGAGATCCAAAACCTTGTCGTTTTTATGACGAATAGCCAATTTTTTCAGACACGGAGAGAATAACTTATCAGTTGGTGATGCTATTATTGTTCTAGTTGATTTTTTGGTTTTCGGGGTCTTGGTTATATGATTTTTACATGGTTGATGTTTTTGTGAATTAGGCGATGATTTAGAAACCGTTTTGTCTTTATTTTTAGTATTATCACTGAATACTGTAAATTTTGATGAGCTTGACTTGGAATAAACCATTTTAAAGTTATATTGAATTACAAGGGTCAAACAACGTCATTCGTTTCGTTGGGGGCTCCAAGCAATATATAATTTTTAATACTGGCAATAGGTGAATACCAACTGGCTTGCCTTTGAAATAGAATGATCTAATTCTTTAAAAAATAATAAGAGAACTCATTGATTCATGCAAAAGATAACATTTCACACGGTTTATTAGATGCACCATGACTTCTTTAACCAGTTT